>JAQFYR010000041.1:0-19182 GCA_034694985.1 Campodea silvestrii
TGGACCCACGTTCTTGGGTGGCATGCCGATGCTGGAATGTTCCGTCGAGTTGTAACTGTTGATGATGGCTTGTACAAATTTGACCATACCCATACGTTTTGCAGGAGGGTGGTGTACCTATGAAACCATTCCATGAAGGTTCTTTGAAAACATTCGATGATGCTCGCTTTGAAGGGACTGTTGGTGTTAAAGTAGTGTATGCCCCTATCTTTCAATAGTTTTTGAAAATGGGCGTTCAAATACTCGGTCCCCCTTGTCTGTTTGTAAATGGATAGGTTGATTGCCGTAGGTGTCCAACATATCCTGGTAGGCTGCTGTCACGTGCTTGCCCAACTTGCTGGGTACAATTCTTGCAAAAGCGAATTTGCTGATAACGTCGATGGCTGTGAGGATGTACTGTGCATTTTGAAAACCTCATTTGTATTTCGTCCCTGGAAGAGAAAAGATGTTGGACTGCCATTGGTGGTTCTGTCCAGGGACGTAGACCCTTCTTCTGTGAAATTTCCGGACTATCCGACGATTGATGGTGTAGCTTTTCTGCTTGTTTAAAAAATCTCTAGTTGCTTTGGATGAAAGACTATGTTTCTTTAATGCTGCAGCAGATCCGAACCAGGTGTCTGCTCCTTTGTGTGACAAGTACCTTAGTTTTGTGGCAACCTTCACCAAAGCATTTTGTTGTTGTTTTTCATCTTCTTTTCGAGCGTCGTCTGATTTTGGTGAAAGTACTTCATGAAGTTTGTTTGGGATCCTGTTTCTGTCTTTTCGACTCTTTCCTTCTTTATTGCCACTGGTCTTATGATTTAGACCTCAGGTTCTCTTTCCATAATGGGTTGTTCCAATATATCCGTTTGGGTGGCTACGGATTGGCTCGGTGTTGCTGATTTTTTGTTTTTTTGATACCATAGAGCCTTTTTCCGATTTATAATATCCAGATATAATTGTGATTTCTGGTCATCGGGCAAATCCTTTCTCTGCAAGATGTTGAGTAGTTGTTGCTCAAATGGTGACGTATACGTGATATACATCCCTTCCAGAGGCACGAGTCTGTACTTTTGCATGGTACAAGGTACACTAAGTTATTGACCCATGATGCTTCTGATAATGGGACCCAGGAGTGGCCTGGCTAGTCTGAGCAAAATTGGCAGGAAGCCGCCATTTTGTATCAATACATTACTCTTATGTTTCAGCCCTCCTCCTCTTTGGGCTCTAATTTGACTCATAATGTTCCTGGCTACCATCATAGCTTTTCTCTTCTTTCCTGCTGGACCTTTACATTTCCCTCGAGCATTTAAGCCTACACATTTCATCACGGACCCAACCAAGCCAGGGCTAGCCTTGCTGAGGATCTGTTGTCTGGTAGCAAGATCTCCCCCAGCTAGCTGGGCTAGATTCGCTCCATTTTTTCCTCCTCTTCCTAGATCCTCTGCCTCTCCTTCTTCGTCTACCTGCAGTGACTATGTATGACTACTTCAGAACAAATACTGTGGGGATGTGACCTCTTTCCTGGAGGACGTTCCTCTTATACCTTAGAATTTCTGGGGTCCCCTGAGAATAGTCAATGTGTAAGTAAGAATATGGATCTGTTGTCGCGTGTTCGAAGGCTTCGATCACTTGCTGCCATCTTCTTGGTTCTGCTTGCATAGCTAAATTTCGTATGGTGGTGTTTTCTCGTGGGCTCTTGAACAAGAAAACATGGTCTGAATTGCGAGAGATGATATTACCGTACTTGCACTCTCTGCTCGAGAAGAAATTTTGTTGAATTAATATTATCGTTATATCGCAATGGTGAGATTTTCGAGTCATGTAGGCACAGAACTCGGCCGAGTTGCCGAGCTCGGCATATAAATCATCGAACACGCATAAACTTCCAGGTTGGATGCACTTCAAGTCGAGATTTCTAACTATTTTCACATTTTTTGCAAGTGGGGGTGGTTTAGTGTCGTGGCTACAAAAGTAATAAATGTTTTTAAACTTTTTATGGAATGGTAAGATCTCGAGTAACCTTGAAACAACTGTCGACTTACCGCAGGGCGATGGACCCGCAAGAAACACCCTGGCCGGGGTCTTTATGCAGAAGGTCATCCTTGAAAAATGGCGAAAAAATGAAAAAAAATCGACCTTATATAAGCAGCTGGGTTTGGAATGGAAAAAAACACATGGAAATGGGGAAAATAATGTCAAGTTTTTATTTTTTCATTTTCTAAACATGATGCAACAATAACATAGACATTCTACAAACAACAAAATGGCGCCTACAAGTGGCAAAATAATTTCAATCATCATGGTTTAACCTTTTCTTGCAATTTCTTGTAGGATGCGATTTGCCCAAGTGCTTTTTGGTACGCTTCGTACAGGAGATTTTTCCCTTTTGGTAACGAGACGGTACTGGATCTTGAGTCTTTCTAGTTCTTCTAATTTGCTCCTTGCCCCTCTTACGTATTGCTCAAACTTTTGCCTGAGTTCTCTTTTGTCTTGGAGCGATAAGTGCACCCGATTTTGCGCCTCCAGTAGATCCTGTTCCTTGCGCTGTAGTTGTTCCTGACTGAGACGTAATTCTGAGGAGATTCCGTTTACCACGAAATGCTATCTTTTGGTCAATGACCCCCAGGCATTTTTGAGTTTCTGTCCCCAAGATGACGTCGATCTAGGTCTTGGTGAGGAATTCATCAGGTAGCTTTGACAGTTTTTCCCTGAGAGTGGGGAGATCGGTTGGTATCGTGTCCATCCTTGCCTTCAATGTGTCCAGATCGGGGATGCTCGAGGAAAATAAATTGGCCAAGTCCAAAATTTCTGCCTCCTTGACTATCACGGTCTTGTCTAGCCTGCCCAAATTCTCTTCTAATTTGCATACCCTTGAAGAAGAAAAGAAAATTGTAAAAAAAAGGCAGGAATTTTTTTTTCTTTTCATTGTTATAAAAATTAATACCTTCAAAGGATGTGAACACATGATGGGCTGGTGTCGCTCATCGGCAACTCGTCATCTTCCAAAATGTCCACTGGATCATCATGATCATTATCATTTACCAAATCATCGATAAGTTTTCTCTTTTTACATCTTCTAGGTCAACATGTAGCCCTTCTGTTGGTTTTGCAGGGAGTGTGGGATCCACTGAGAGATCAATAAACTCATAGGGGTTGCCAGTGAACACAGAGTGTTCCGTTTCCATTGACATGTTGTCCGGTCGAACAGCAGGAAGCTAATGCCGATATTTTCTTGCAAAGTACTTATACTGCTTGTCTGGTAAGTTGTTTGGCTGCATGTAGACGAGTATGAAATTGTCTGGCAACAATAAGACAACGTAAATGGTTGCAGGGAACTGATTTTGGTTCCAATGAAATTTGGCATGGATTATTATTGTGGTCTGTATTCATCTCATCATCTGAGCTCTCATACCCAGACGACGAAGCATCCAAGTCATAAGACATGTTTACTCTTGAACAGTTGCCAATGAAGTGAATTACTGTATGTTAGGGTAGGTGTTAAGTTATTATTTTTTTTATTTAGCTCACCAAACCAACAGACAAGAGCTCTTATACTCTTTTGCTGAAGGTATAGTTTTTTTTTTATTTTTGGTCAGAGTATTTTACAAATAAAATAGGGTTACCTATATTTTTATTTTTTTACAAGAAAAAAAAATGTAAATTTCATCTTTTACTGATTTTTTTATTCATCAAGACACATGAATAGATGCATAGGAGTATACAAATGCCAAAATACATAATATAATGTAAATACTTTTCAACCAAATAAGATGATGAGTTCTTTTCTGAAAGATGAGTAGGGGTGATACTATAAGGATCAAGAACATTCACCCGGAAAATTAACATGTGATGCACAGAGGTGAGAAAATGCCAAAATACCCTTTTAAATGAGACAACAAGATGCAAAAATGATGGGGGACCAGTATCACTGAGTCACTTGAAAATGACATGATCCTGCTGTTACACTTTAAATGTCATTTGTCGAAATAATTTACAAGCTTTGTTTAGAGAACAGTGGTCCCCCTCGTTGTGAAACCAACAAAAGAAACCTTCATCCTTGATGTCACTGAGCCTAGGAAATTCAGGGAACAGGTGCTCTATATTAATCACATGTTGCCCGAACAAAGCACTTAACGTCTTACACTTTTGCAAGCCCTTGCCATAAATCTCAGTATCTGTACCGATTTGATGCTTGAAAATTGCCTTGATCTCTTGAATTGTATGTGAACCTCTCACCCAGGGGGAGAAGCCATTCCAATTCCATTCCAGCCACTCATTTGTCCGTTCCCCTGGTGCCAATGATAATCCTTCCATCGCTTCAAATAAATCAGTACATTCGTCATCTTCTTGCTTCACTATGAAGTGGGAGATTTTATTCCTCCTCACCAAACATACCTCTGTGAGAATAAGTTCCTTGTCATTACGTTTCTTGGTAAATTCCCCATCTATGATGAACATTCAACTGCCCACACACTGTGGGCAGTTGAAACACCAGAGTAGCAACACACTATGTTGGCAATTGACTAAACACCTTAGGCAACTAAGCTAAGCTAGTTTAGTTGAATTGTTCCACTGTAGAAATGGAACTGGAATGATTTCAACAGGCAAACTGCTGAGTTCATAAGCAATTTTTTTCCCCTAAAGCCATTGAGGCACCATATGGTAACTGGTGATATGTTTCCCTAAGTGTGTTTTCCTGTTTTTGTATTTTTCCCTAAGTGTGTTTTCCTGTTTTTTTTCACCTGCTGAGAGCTTTTTCATGTTTGTGTTGTTTTTTTCCCTACCAAGTCCTTGTCTGTTTTTTACTGGGGAGTGGGAGGTTGCAACTGTTGAAATGTAGCTCCTCCCCATACTATTTAAGCAGCTGATTTTCAAATAGAGAGCATCATTCACTCAGAAATTATTCTAGAGTATTGGTCACACAACATCCTGTTACTTGTGAACTATTGTAACTTCAGTTGTTGGCAAAATTATTTGCTAATTTGAAGTGCTGTTGCTAGTTTGTGGACCACCATTGCACATTATTTTGTTGGTTGTTGTGGACTGTGTTTTTGGTATTGTTTTGAAGATGGATTATGAAAGTATTATACTCGCCATCAGGGATGGGACTCTCAGCAGGCACCAGTTTACTTCCCTAGTGAAAGCTTCCTATCCTGAGAGAATTTTTTAGGAATCCTGGATTTGCAATTTCATTCGCTATGGTCTGGCTTTGTTCGAGGAAAGAGACGTAAGAAGATGTTTAGATGAACAGTATGTCACCCTTCTAAAAGAGACCGAAGCTAGTCTTTGTTGCTACTGTATCCCTTTTGGTTCCAAATTGAATGGAATTACTGGTAGTTGTAAACCGCATCCAGCCATGCTCATGCAAAATGCTTCACCTTTCTCTATTGGTACCAGACAAAGAAATGAAATGTTCACACCCCACAGGTACGATTGTGGGACTCCATGTCATTTGGTACAAATTAAACACCATTTCAGAACAGTAGCCGAGCAACTATTTCAAAATCATCATCAACAAAATCGAAGGCAAGTTACCTTTGCTGTTCCAGCAGCACATCCACCCTCTCCAACTCCAAACATACCAACAACAGTGCCAACTGCTCCAGTACCACCACGCCAAAACCAACAACAACATTAAACTTCAAAAAACGTGCCAGTTTCGGCGACGGAGCAATCTCAGCCATCGCCGTCGAGTCAACATCACAAGATACCAGCGCTGTTTTTGTATCACATGCATCAACAAATGTAAAAGACGAACTATTACGAAAAATCCTTGGAACCCGACCAAAACGACTTCATCGGTCATGGGTAGTTCCACTTCCACCTTCTACAAGTACAATTTTGGATGTAAATTCAAACGTAGTTGCACACCCTCCGGCTCCAATTACCCCGCTTCCTTCGTTTCACGTTTTTGAAAAAAGGTATCCAACAACACCTACAAGTGAATTTGACATCGAAACGGTACCGCCATACCAACAGTCGACGATACAACAGTTTTCAAGTAACGTCAACCTTCCCTTGACTATGCCTATGATGCAAGATTCGTCTTCAGGTTTAGTCACAACATCGACAACAAGCTCTGTTTACGCTCCTGTAGAGGTGAGCTCTAAAAAAATTATGCTTTTCAACGTAACCAAGAACCGGTCACTGACGAATCTCATACAGATACCAAAGAGAACTTTTCGGAACAGTTGAGCATAGTGCAAGCGAATGCCTCCTCAGGTTTTTTTTAATTTTTTTTTTCGTGTGTTTTTTTGCTTTTCAGTGAAACATTATTTTCGAACCGGTGGTGGAGTTACAATATCCAGGTGTTGGGATTTATTAGTGATACAAGGTAAATGCAAATGTTTAACACTTCTTTTTTTTAGAACGTATTGTTTTTTAGCTGAAAATGACGACATTTTTTGACTACATTTCTCAATTTCATTTTATTGAACACAAGTCAATTTTTTTTGGTAATACAAAGTAATGCAAAAATCTTTCGAAACCACCAACTCTTATTTTGTTAGTATGTTATTGGTAACATTATTATATTATTACATTACAGTAAACTGTTTTATTATAACAATTTAAAAAAGTGAGGGAAATAATTTATAATATACGGTTACGGTTTAAGTAGGTGGTGAATTTCAATTTATATTGCACGGTTTAGGTGGGTGGCCGGTACTTTCAGGTTTACAGGTTTCTAGTAATATTTTACATGGGATGTTTTTTGAGGTTTTTTGATTTCATTTTTTTTAACACATGTCATATGGTTCGCAACTTTGTGGTAATTACGTAAAAATTGGTGTAGGGATTGCGTAAAATCGCAGTCAACTTTAGAATATTTTTATGGTAGAAAAAAATTCACACAAAGAGTGTCACTTTTACAAGGTAGGTTATTACGAACCAGAAAAAAAACTACACATATAATGCGCTACTACAGGCAAAAAGATAAGGTTGAATAATCTATAAACACTTTAGAAATAAATACCCTAGATTTAGTTTTTTAAAGCAAGTAAATAAACTTTATATGATGATTCAAAGAAGAAAGAAATAAGTTGTTTAAGTTAGTTAGAAACAGTTTGTTTTTGTTTTTTGATAGAAAAATACATTATATAATTTTGTGAGAGTTTTTTCAGTCTGTTGAAAACGAAAAATCGCTATATCTCCCCCCCAAACTAACAAATTGTCGCATCTACCCCCCCAAACTAGTCCTGGTTATTTTTTTTTCTTTAACAAAAGTTTTTTTTTATTTTACTGCTGTTGTTTTGTTCCCTTGTAAATAAAACTATGGTTAGCATTTAGGTAATTGCGGAAAAAAACTTGGTTTTAGAACACCGAGATAAAGAACATATTGTTTTTGAGAACTTAGAAGTTACAGTGGTCTCTATAGTAATATTCCCAAACGTGCACCCCTACCCCAAACGTCCTTTTTTTTAAAGCTGTGTATAAATATCCCTTTTCCCTAGTTTTTTCCCTTGTAACATTACAAAGTTGAATCAAACAAGATGACTTACTTGTCTGTAAATGATGCTCCTATTTAATGATACTTTGTTAACAATGATTATGAATTTTATGTGAACGCGTATTTCTCCAATTCTTAGTGTACTCATCGTCCCACATCTTTGACAAAAAGATATATATATATATTGCAACCTTTTTTTTGATTTACTTACATGAATAGTTTTAGTTTATCAACTAGTTTTATCATAACTATTTAAACTACAAAACGTCAGTATGATTATTTTTTGTTACTTTGCTAATGCATTTCGCAATTTATGAAATCATCAATTATTTAATGTATTCCTTTACTAGATTAGTGATGAAGATTATACAAGGTGTAGGTATTTTTACATTATACGAGGTGATGGTAAGGTATTTAAGATTATACGAGGTGAAGGTGATTTTTTTGAATTTTTCTCTAGTTTTTAAAATGAATGAACAACATTTCCTTAGTTACTACTATAACAAACAAAACTGAATGATGTGTATGTTTTTATATTTTTAACAGTTACTCTTTCGATTGTCATGTTTGTTGTTGTCTAACGAGTGTACTGCTGAATTGTTTTTATTTGTATAACAATGTACTGAACAATGTATGAACTGCTATAACATGGCCAACTTGAATATCTATTGCAATTCTTTGAAAAAATGAGCTGTATATAATGATACTGTGTCGGCAATGTCCCAATTTTTTTTCGTCAGTCTTATTAATTTAACTTGTGAGTGTTTTTATTCTAGTCACATTATTTTAGTGTAGAGAATCATTGTAGTTGGTAGTCTTCTATTATTGTATAAGTTTTTTCTTATTTTCTTCAGAGTGGCAATTTGAATATTTAACTGATCAATTTATATTTCATTTTACTTTGTGATACTTGTGTTTTTACCAAAAGTTAAAATATTAACATTTTTATGTACCAGAAAAATCGTGTTTTATGAACACTGTGAAAATAAATAAAAAAAATATTTTTTGACCGTACTTGATATGTATTTTTTCACCCAAAATGAAACCCTACCTACAGTATGCAGCAAAAAGCTGCAATTTGAAATTTGCGCTCTCTTTTAAAATGAGCGCCAAAGGCAAAGAAATGTTTGGCCATCTACATTTACAAAAAAAATATGGCCGAAGGATAGGCAAAGAAATGTTTCGCCATCTACATTTAAAAATAAGAGACCAAAGAAATGTTTCGCCATCTACATTTAACAAATGTCCAAGTGCCAAAAAGCAAACAGCTGACTGTATTTTGGAAGAAATTGTTTTTTTAATTACTTTAACGTGCATCTAAATGATAAACAGTGTTACTACTTGCAACCACGAAGGCAAGAAACTAGAAGTAGAAAAAGTTTCATCACTTGTGGTGATTATCTTATCAACTTTATCATTACATGTACAAGGGTTGTCTGCTTCCCGTCTACAGTAGTACGTTTTCAGACTACCCTTGATATATCGTAGGATACGCAACTAAAATATTACAATCTGTACGAATTTGGCTTAAAAATATAGTCGCTTGAGATATTTGACAATAGTCCTGGTATTATTAATATTTCCCGTACGCTTTTCTACCGCTTTATTATTTGTATTTTGCTGTTCACTGATTAGTTTATTTTCAGACGTTCTTCTTAGAGATCTGTTAGTCTCTGTTAAGTGAGAAGACTGGTCTGTCAGTGTACTATTATTACTGAAATAGGCTCCCAAAACATTTAAGCCACAATAGTTATCAGCAGAGGCAAATTTATTCACTTTACTTGCCTTTTCTTATTTAATTCTAGCAGCGGTACTACATTATTATTAACAAGTTGCAATTGCAAATTTCTAATATCAATCACATTGCAACAAGACCATATAAAGTCATATCCTAATAAACAATTATTAGAATTTTGCAATTGACAAACTACAAAAGTGTGCTCCCTTTTTAGACCACCTATTTCAATTACAACTTTGGCTGTATCTTTACATATGAACTGGCTATCCTTGGCTGCGGCAGAAATTCGTAGATTTACTTTCTTTTTATCAATAGGAATATCATATTTATTCGCAAAATCTGCTGATAATATCGAGACCTGGGCACAGGAGTCCAAATATACATCACAATTTATAGAATTTAAATTTACAGAAACGCCCAAAATTCCATTGAAAGGATGATCATTACATTTTATTAATTTATTTTTAAATTTGTTATGGTTTCTGTTCGGACTTCCTTACTTTATTACTTTTTTGGAAAGTTTTATTTTTACTATTATTATTATGATTTTCATTTTTAGCTTTATTAGATTTTTGCTGAAAGTAAACATTACGAACTGCCAAACATTTTAGTTTTTTGGATTGCCATGTTGTTTCCCGCTGTTACCACTTTTGTGGAAATTATTTTGATAACGATTTTGTCTCCCATCATGCATCTGGTGATTGTTCACCTGCAGAGTGTTAGCAACGCGAGGTATCCTTGTAGATCCCTGCAATTTTGGACAAACATTGACAAAGTGCCCTTGTTCATTACAGTGGAAACAGCGATAAGTAGGCCTATCATTACCCTGTGCTGGCGTATCTTGCCTTACATACACAGCCGAAGGTCTGTTCACTCTGAATCTCGGAACTTGAGACACAGTGTGGATGGGCGGCATGATTCTACCTCTGAACCCTGAGTCTGGTGTTTTAAAACCATAACCGGATTGATTTGTGTTGGTAAATAACTGCCTAGACCAGTGATTCTCAAGTGCGGCCACGGTGGCTGCATGCGGCCACCAGCACTTTCCTGTGCAGCCACCACAACTTTTGCTACTTCATAAATAAAATAAGCATTTATTACTATTATTTTATGTATTGATTTTCCACTAAATTTCAATAAAATCATTTTTTTATTCAAAGAAATGACGCCACAATTATATTCTGCCGAGAGTCTTTAAAACTCTTTACTAATCTGGCATTCCGCATTCGTGTTGAAAATATAAAACAACCACTAAATTTTTGATTTACGCAATATATCTTCTCACCGAGATTTGACTGTCGAAAGTTGTTCGTGTGATATTCACAAATAGGGATCGCTCTGAACTTTGGTGAAAGAAAGAAATAATAAAGGAAAACAATAATAAGACAAGAATAACACGGAAAAAATATGCTGATGAATTTTGGTAAGCACCATAGAATAAGTGCAATTTCAATTTTAATCCTCGTCACTGGCTCGTGGTTCAAATTATCCCTGAGACAACGTTGTTAGCCCAGAATTGTATTTTCTTCGATAAGTCTTCTGAGCTTAAATAAAGAGTTTTTATAATTCTCCTCGTATTTACAAACAAGAAAGAAATTTTGTCAAAGTAGAAGAAATCAGTTTTCTCCTAATATATGCTGTCAAAGTAAAAAAGATAATGGGAAAAAATGCGTCTGTTGTATAACTTGTGGCCACCAGTAATTTTTTGATGGCCGCAGCTGCAGCCACATAAAAATTTTACTTGAGAACCACTGGCCTAGACGGTCCTGGTTGTCTGGGACTAAAATTATTACCGGAGTACCGTTTTCCAAAAGTTTTTCCTTGAAACGGACTTGCAAAAAGATTCCGAGGTGTATCAGGATTTACCATAGTAGCCTTATTACTTGGAGTGGTTTGTGATAAAACCTGATCCAATTTCTTTAAAATTTCAGATGAATTAACACCATCTGAATTGCTGTTAGAAGGATAAATTTGTTCAGCTCTTTCAATGAGTAAACACTTTGCTTTAAGCTCGGCAACAGTAGGAATATTCAAAGGCATCAATTTTGCCCTATACATAGGCAATAGACCATGCAGTAAGTGATTCTTTTTATCCTCTTCTCCCATTCTTTCCGCATATTCATGACAAAGCAAAAGTTTATCGTAGATATATGTTGAAATTTCCTCGTAAGGCAATTGGACACGTGCCACTAATTTTTGAATCATAGTAGCTTTTTCCTTATTGGGAGTTAGGTCAGTTACCATGCGTTCGCAAAAGGCCATCCATTTGTTCGCTGGCTCCGCATCTCCTGCATATGGCAGATTTGTTTGTATAAACTTATACCAACGTTTTGCCCTACCGGTTAAGAATAAAGAAATGAGATCCAAATTTTGCTGTGGTGTCCAATTATTTATGTTAGAAAAGCGTGTGTACTGATCTAAGTATTCTTTAGGTTGTTCACCATCCTCCCCACTAAATATTTCGGGTGAAAAATTAAACATTGTGTTATTTATATTATTTACCGGTTCAGCAACGTTTTCAATTTGTTCGTCCGATTCCGAAGAATGTTCTGATTCTACTTCTGGTTCCGAATTTTCTTCCTTTTCCTGAATATCATCAGGATTAACAATGTTAATAACTTGTACACCACCTTGTGCTAGAACACCGTCTGGATCTACAATGTTTACTGGTAAGTTAGCTAGAAGCTGTTGTTGCCTTTGAATTTCTTCTTGCCTACGAACTTCACTTAAATAAGCTGCAGGTTCTTCTCTTAATAATGGTCTTGGATCATTTAATCTTACACGTTCAGCTGCCTTCCCCTTTTTACTCATTAAAAGTCATGAAAAGTTTATTTTTTAATCCGTAAAGACAATACATGTGTACGTTAAAATGTCGGTCCTACCTTTCCTAAGTATTTTACAGAGAATGTTCTGAATTTTTGAAGAACATTTTATTGCAGAAAATATCCCGAACAAGATTCCGAAATATCTGTAAAATGAGGAATATTGAAGACGAGTCCCCCAAACTGTTAAGAACTTTGCAATGACTATTAAATGTGCCTCAATAATGTTTAATAATCAGAGATGTTGCAAGCCTTATTTGTGCCACATGCATGTTGATATCCAGATTCAATGAGAGGTTAAATATATTTCGAAGCTTGATTTTAAAACACCAAACATTTTCTACTAAACTAATATTTATTGAATTAAAGAAAACATTATTGAAATATAAATCATACTGAGCTGAATGATGTTCATAGCTTAAAGAACAATTTAAAATAATTGTTAATATCTATTCTAAGTTAAACTACATACTACACTTACTTTTGTGTATCAGAGAGAGATGGTTTACCCAGCAGAGTTTCGCCTAGACTGTATATCCCAAGAGAAAACTATACCCCTTTTATAGTACTGAACCTACACTATATGTCAGCCTCCAGAAAATAATTACCCAGCCCAACCCCCTTGTTTCAAGGTCCCCACCTGTCAGGGTGTGGAGAAAGAGCATGTTGGAAAAACCCACTAGGATGAAGAACTGGTCTTCCTTGCTTGCCAAGCTGAGTATATTTTAAGACTCTCAAAGTCAAGGCTAAGTTAAAATACTATGAGACTGAATATATGAAACTTAATAATTTTGAGTGAAGGAAATTCAATACACTGGGCTTCATTGTAGGCTAATTAAAACAATTTTTTAAAGCCAGAAGAAAAAACATTAAGTATGCTTTAAGTAATACACAACAAAGTAATTAAGTTAGTAATAATATATTATGGAAAATACACATGTACTCAGACCTACTCATATACACATACGAACAATGGTTTCGGAACAACTTTATATACCGTACTTAATGTTCAATATAAGTTCATTACGGCAAGATGACATGTGGGATATTATGACTACTCCTTCAGATGTTGGATACACAATATTTTGAATGTTGTAAATGAATTTTGATTGCGAAGTGAAGAGGGAAACTCGTTCCAGAGAGCAGTTGCGAATACAGGGAATGAATGTTTATAGATGTGTTTTTCGTGTTTAATGGAAACAGGTAATTTATTACCAGCACCTCTAGTGCTTTCACTATGGGAGAATAATTGGAAGCATTGACTTAAATATGAACGAGTAAATTGATTAATAATTTTGTAGTATAATAATAAAGTTTTTAATTTTATCAAACAGGAAATATCTAACCAGCTAGATGTTTGAAGACAGAAAGCATCATCAATTTCATCCAAAGTCCTTCTGGATTTGTACTTCGGTTGAAAAATATGCGAATCACTCCAGAATGGGAATGTTTCAGCTGTTTTAATGTTTGGTCCATCAAATGAAGATGAATTCATGTCACCAAGTATGGTAATATTTGAACTCGAATGTTGTTTGATCGAGTTAGTAAACACACCCCTACTAAACAGGTTATTTATGGTACAGTGGTCGAATGGATGGACAGGGATAGGAGAAATGGGGGAAATTTTAAATTCTTAATATTCAGTAACAATATTTTAGTTACAAGCAACCTGCTTATGTAATAGATACACTTAAACATACAATGTGAGTTTACATGAAGTCAGAAATATACAATGGAAATTTATAAGACTAATGTATTACTGAGGTTACATAATTATAATAGAATTAACTAATGGGTAGGTTTACCCAGTATAAGTAATAATATTAATTATATTTGTTTCCTATGTAAAACAAAATTAATAAAAATAGAAAAAAAATACAATGTTTCAATTCATGCTTGATTTAATCAAAATTTTGTTTTGTATGTTTCCAGACTTATTTTTAGAAATTGCAAAAAAAGAAAAGATAGTGGCGTTTAAATGTTTAACAAATTTCGTAAACAGATCATTAAACATTTACACGTTCAAACTAACACAAAACTGATTCACATGTATACTAAACTTACAGAATTCAATTCACATTTCAATGCATCAACAGGAAACTCAATTTCTTTGTTCCTTAACCACTGCTGCAAATCCTGTTTCTCCCATTGCATCATAGGTAATGGTTCTACCTTAACAGTGTGATAAGGAGCATTATTAAGAACAACTACAATGTTTGGATCAAGTTCTGCTGTTTTGGTAACACTTCCTTGAACCACTTTTCAAATCTATAAAAATTCATTTAGTCGTGATGATCACCAGTTTTTACACATCTGATAAAAAGGAAAATGATTTTAAATGTTTTCTCACGTCTGTTTTTATTTACAACAATATAAAACAAATGAATAATTATGACATTACCACGCATGCAAAATTTGTTTTCAATTCAATTTATTCCTTCATCTGATAAAATACATTGTTTCATCGTCGGAAATACAAATGTTCGTAAATAAGTGTTAATTGTTGCAAAGAAGTTGATTTTTGAAACATTGAAAATTATGGTAAAATATGTCCAAATTACAGTTGTCATTACCTGTTTCATGGGAAATTTAGAGTTATATAAAATCATAGACCAGTTAACTAAATCTCTGTCTTTATATTTGGCACAAGATAATTTTGTTTTAAAAGTTTGTTGTTTCCTGAGGGGATTAGGGTAAGTTTTTAATGACACTTTACTATTTAATATGTGGCAGTCGAGTTTGTTATTAAGCAAGTTGTAGATGAATTTAGTTAACTCGATTTCAGAAAGAGTTTTTATTGCTGGAAGATCAAGAGCTTTGAGGAGTGACGTGTATAATCTTTGATATATCACATAATCTTTGTTCCCAGGCAGCAAATATCTTTTTCATCTGAGTTACAAATCACTTATTCACAGTTCAATAATAGTTAGAGAAACTAAAATATTTTTAACTGCCCTGAAATATCTAAAAGTATATTCTTACCCCATCCTATGAGATAATATATTTTAAATGGAGCTTTGGAATCGAATATATTTGTTGTAATTCTTGAATGTAGAAAATGACCTTCACAGAACATCCACATCACAGATGCCATTGTTGCGTACATTTTTAGTGATATTATAGCTTTACATAACCAGTCCTGAAAGTAAAAGATATACCACATAATTATATTAACACCTTTGGTATTCCAAACTCTACTGAATAAGTTATAACAAATAACCAGTGCTGCCGTAACTCAAAATGCCGCCCGTTCCCACATGATCTTTTGTGGGACCCGCTTCTACTCCAATATTTGCATAATATCTACCTTTATTTTAATTCGAACTCAACATCACCTTCGAATGGACGTACTCGGTTTGTTTTATGGCTGAAATAAATAAACATAAAAGTCAAAATTTTCCCCAACAAATTAATTTTGTTATACATTATGTATAACAAACAATATTGTTGAGGATTTTTTTCCTTTTCTTTTTACAAACGCTTATTAACAATATAATATCGGATAATATCATTAGTTCAGTACAATTGTTTTTACTTCGACAACTGTCACAAGTGTTTGGATCAAGACGACGATTAAATAACAATACAAATTTTGCGTAACTGAAGAACCAATACGAAGATAAATGTTCGAAATTAAATATTCAGCGCCCACTGGAATAACGGTACTGTCTACTTGATAAATAAAAAATTATAGTTTATTCGAGAGAAAATTTACATAGATCCGGAGCCAGAAATGTGGAAATTAAGATTATTTAACTTCAATATATTTCTGTCATCAAAATTGACGACGCTGCATCATTTCTCATTTCTGTATTTTGCTTAATATATTGTTATACCATTAAAAACTTACAAATAACCCCCTTTACTATAGTTGTGTAAAAATACGTTTCGGTATCGCAAATGATACAAGGAAATAATCACCTCGATACAAGCACTCTCTAAATCGCTGGAAATGTTCCACAGTAATATGTGTACATATATTTTCCCAGAAAACGAGGCTACAAAATGTGCGTTTGCAGAATATACATATTAACAACATATTCTTGCTCAAGTATATAATGATATTATTTTCCTTGAAAATGGAGACGTGCTGCTCTCTGAAATATTGATCGAAAGTACACGATGATAAAGAATTATACTGACAAGTTACTTACAATTTCATCTGAACAACTTCGCTTAGAGACTACTTAGACTCGGATTAGAAATATATCGACAGTGAAATGAAGTTTATTTTTCGTGTGGAGAGTCAGATGTTAAGTAGTTTCATTTTAAACAGTAAGATATTATAAACATTTTATAAGATGCTTTAAAAATGAGATTTTCTTCTCACGAAAAAAGTATTATCAACTGCTGATTTTTGAACTGGGATCCTTTACATCCCCTCCCCGGTTTCCTTGAATTGAGGGGTTTCTATTATTCCACTGGAAGTAGCATGAAAATTGAAGTTACGAAAATTCTGTTTCTGTTAAACTTGTTGCAGATACTTACTCCAAGAATCGAGATTTCAAGCGAAATTTCATTAAAACTTTTGAAACATAGTTATACCTTTTATATAACTCAGAGGAAATTACATTTTGAAACGATTAAATATAATCAAAATATGTATTTCGATACAGAAACCTTGCTCTTAAAACATACAGACTGGTACCTTCATATTGCGAGTGATGTTGTCATAATTTCCGTTCAAGTAAATTTTCATTTCACAACACCAAAAATGAATGTGAAATCATATATTACAAGATCTCCCTTCGGGTGTAACAATATAGTATTCTACACTAACAAACTTTCCGGAAATAAAATATTTTCTGTTGAAACTAGTAAATGTTTCTGGCAGTACATGAAATGTTAATATAGATTATTATGCAAAGAGGCGTACGATGCATCATGATATTCTTGAAATGGAAATACATTAGGATTGTATCTATATTTGCAGAAAATATTAAGTATATGGCATGTATTGCACAGCAGACAATATATTTAAGTAATGATTTCAAAGTCAACATGCTGCCAATCTAATAATATTTTGAGGGAAAATAAAATCCTAACAACTTCATTATATGAAAGAAAGTAAACCGATCTCAATTTATTAACCTCAACTCCGCAATAGTGCTTCATCACGTCGACAAAGGAAAAAGAATTGAAAAAAAAAACACTAGAAATTCATTCGTCAAAGGGGATTTACAGAAAATAATTATCTGATATTGATATGTGGGTTGTATAACGTCATACCACAAAGCAGTGACTGACGTAGTACAAGAAAGAAAATTTGACGTTTTGCAGTGGTTTACTTCGGGATTTACTTTCCGCTTCTGCTTCAACATACCCATTTGTTTTTCTCTCTAACAAATATGAAACAGAAAATGAACTTGTTGAGATTTGGCATATAGCGAATGGAGTACTAGGAACTGGAAATTGAGTTTATCCAGACTGAAGTTATAAGAGTGATGGAAAAGTAGTCGACCCCGAGAAATAATTATCAGAAATTGAGAAGAGACTGTGCTTGTGCAGAACAAAACGATGAGATCAGAAAATAATATTCGAGATCGCGAAAGAATTTGTCCAAATCGGAAAAACTGAACCTCTCGAGATGGAAGTAATAACGTAGACCGAGAAATAAAAGTACACGATCATAATCAATGACCCTGATAGGAGTAATTAAGATTTAGATGCCGATGTCGTGAAATGTTGCAAGTAGTACAGTGTATAGAATTAGATTGATGTTCTCGAGATTGGGACACCAACTAAAGAAGAAACTCACCTTCTTTGTATCTATCATTTCATAATTTCTACCTCTTCACTCTCCTTCTACCACATGTCTCTCTATACCATAAAGTATGTATCTCTATTGCAACTGGCGTAAGGTGAGACGTCCATTTTAAACTAGATTGGCCTGTTTATACAGTAGGTCTTCATTAAAATGTCTCAACTAAAGACGCCTTTAGCAGTTGCATTATAAAAATACTGTTAACAGTTGCATTATATACAGTTAACACTTGCATTATAAAAATGATAAAAAGTTCTGATGTAAATACCCTAAAATAAGAAATTTTTGAAGGACCACTGTCTTCGAACCTTTTCCCCTTTAGCATCGGCTGTACGGACACAATAACACACACAAAACATAATGTCCTTGTTTTTTTTCCTAGAAGTACCATATGTCTCTTCAGCCTCTTTGATGGGTGTCATCTTTTATCTTCATTTCCTTTATACATTTATTTATTTCCTTCATATTACGTTACAGTTCATGTGAAAAATCAAAATGGTCGCCCATTCTTATGTCTTATCAATGTCAGTTCCAGACCATAAGACATAAGTTCTGTAATGTTCTGTCTATTTTCAATGTCGATATCATACATCAATTCCAATAAAATGTCGAAATAACAGGAAAATAAAAACTTTTTGGAATAAAGTTATGTTATGATGTCAGATTACAATGTTGTTCTATCGCAAAGACAGTACTAGTGTATCAATAGTAAATTCAATTCCAGGAACTGCATATATTCGGCATGTGAGAAACAAAAGAATAGAATAAGGACTTTATATCTTTCAAGAAATAGGCGGCAATTAGTCCAAAGACGAACTCTTGTCTGTTATCTGTGATTGTTTTGAAAATAGTGGTGATATTACAGTGTGTGCAGTTCATATTAGAGAATTAGACATCTAATACAAAAGTCGTATATACAAAGACTAAAAAGATAATAAGCAGTAAACATCGTAGCAAATAAAATAAAATATGTGAAAAAAGTTTAATACTGATGATTTCAATAGCATCTCAGCTGTCCATGTCCACAGCAGTCTATAGCCAACAAGGTGGACATGGGGACCTAAAACAATTTAACGTAGAGTCCGAATTATAACCACAGAGACAACACGGTATAATTCACGTGACCCTGGAATATAGGCACACAATGCGCCGTAACGGTCAGTGGTGAAAGCATAAAGCTAGGCGCGCTTAACTACAGCTGGAAGATTCGACCCAGGACGACTGGTCGCCTCTCACACTCCATAGTCAAATAACGCACGTCGTAGCTAACTGCGCTACTGTACTGTAGCTCTATTTCTCTAATGTACAGCAAGTGTTTATTTTTATATTTAAATTAGGTGGTTTTAATTTTGAAGAAGTAAGGTATCAACGGCAGCTAGCAGAGAACTGATTGATGTTACAAAGACTTCCGCTAGTTCAAAATTTTTAT
>JAQFYR010000042.1:0-19174 GCA_034694985.1 Campodea silvestrii
TTTGATCCCAAGTTTAATAAAAATAACTTTCAAATCAGGCGTAAGTTAGTTTGAAGATTAACTTAGAGGTCGATTTTGGTGTTTGGGGTAAGTTACAACGAGAAAATTGAGCGTGCGTCCTGTGTATCTTATACCGGGTATTAAAGTCGACGAGCTAAAATTACTCAGTCGTGTTGCATGTGCATTTTAACATCGTCGTTTTTTGTGTACAATGTAAAGGCCCGTCTTAAGGGGGGGGGCGGAATTTAGGGGGCCCCCAAGCAGGAGAATACAAAGTAAAATTAATTAAATTATATATAAAACTGACAACCTTGCGCAATTTCTCTTAAAATTGTGCAAAAATAACATTTTTGGGAATGGAAATGTGAAAATTTTTGCTCTCGCTTCGCTCGGGCTGATATGCTTTCCAATTTTGAGTTTCTAGGGTTCATTACACACCGGAAATGGGGAAAAAATAACAAGGAAGAGGGAAAAATAAAGAAAAATCAGAAATTTCTTTAAGATCTCCTTAGAAATTCTTTTAAAATCGTACATTTTTGCATCAAAAACGTAAAAATGTTTGCCCTTCCTACGCTCGGGGAGTCGGGGTACACTATCTTACCATTTATGCTATTTTCTGAGCAAAATCCCTCCCGAAATAAATTCCTATGTACTGCCTTATTGTTACTTGTCACAGTTCAAAATAAAAAGCACTATCGACCTTCACACTAGATAATTATAATATTACCGATTTCGGAGCAAAAAAAAAAGAGTGAAAAATACATTATTAATAAAAATGTAGGGGCCCCGTTGTGGAACGTAACCCCGGGCCCCAAATATTTTATGACCCCCCTGACAATGTAAGATGTACGGAGGAAGAGTACTTAATTTTCTCGGTGTACAACTTGTACAGGACACCAAAATTCCACCCTAACTAGAAATAATAGTTTGATTCCTTCCTCATTAAAAGTCTGTAGTACTTCTATAAATGGTCTTGTCAATTTTACTTGCTGTGACATCATCATTCTAACAAGTACATGACTGTTTTGTAACAAACTAGTACAAAATATAACAACTTATTACAACATGTTAAACAAAGACCATATACAGATGCAAAATACCTTGAGTCTTTATTTTATTACTAGCATCATTTTACAAATTAACAGAAAATAAAAACAAAACCTATGTGATATACTTAAACTAGCTTATAACTCGACTCTTTGTTTTACTTTGTGATGATTTTCTGTATTTGTATACGCCATCATATGATGTCATAGTATTCGGAACCAATCACAATTCGCAAATAAATTACGACGAGTGGACAATAAAAACTGTTTCATTTTCATATTCTATCCACATTTTTATTTTGTTTCAATACAAACTTAATTACACCAAATTACTCAACTATCCATATAATTGACCTTATATAACTGCACTTCTATGTTGACACCTACATTTCTATTTCTCAGACAAGACAAAAAGGTTCCATGGTTGTCAAATTCAACGAGTGGATTCCATACTCAACCCCAGAAGTAGCGGCAACAGCGTACGATGGCTGTTATGCAGTGGACCCTTCGCACGACGTCTGGCAATACGCCATTTTACTCTGTCTTTGTTTAACTGGCAGTTTACCATGGCAAAAGGCAGAACTGGCAGATCCAAGATATGCCTCCTTTGTAAACTGGCAAAGGAGAACTGTAACTGCAGGTGAGATACAAATATGCGGGAAATTCTCTTTACGATAAATGGGTCGTGACGTCATACAAAATGGACGTCATGAAAGGAATTATGGGAAGTTATGTCTCAAGGAATTTCAGGTGTTTTGTCGTTTGATTGATAGAATCTTATTCCCCGTGTTATTTTGGAATGGTGGAAGTAAAATGTCAAGAGGTTTTTTTCTTTGTTTTGGTTGACGCGCGCTTTGTGATGTTGCATTTGTGGAATTTTGTTTGGTCTGTGTTGTACAATAGGAGTCTGCGTTTGTTTGAAGACTTCTGGGTTCAGTATTTCAATAAAACTGAATTAATGACCAATGTAGACAAATGAAGACTGTCATACCAATGTTTTAAACAGAAAAATGTTCTTCATAGTTCATACATAAGGAAATAAAAAATAAAAGTAACCGTCTCTGTATACGTTTATTATATTAAAAAACGACATATGTTTCGCACTTCACGTGTATCATCAGGTAAACAAATAGATAATCCAACACACACACATAAAAAAAGATAATACTTCACTGTGAATAGTTCAATTTTATGTGTTGGATTGTCTATTTGTTTACCTGATGATGCACATAATGTGCGAAACATATGTCGTATTTTAATATAATAAACGTACTGAGACGGCTACTTTTGTGTTTAATTTCCTTAGTTTAAAAAGTCTGTAATCTCGTTATGTAAAATATCTTCATATATAGTAAATTAAGGTTTGTTATTTTATATGAAGAACATTACATGACTTCATTATAAATTAGATATAAATAAATATCAGTAGGCGCTGATTGAAGTTAAATCGTTGTATACTCGTATCCTTTAGATTGTGCAAACTTTATTTGATTCTATATGGTGTTGTAGTACTCACAGTTTAAGACTTAGAAAAATCTAGCTTCTCCGTAATGTAGTGGTCTACACGTTTCGAGCTAAACCGAGAAGTGGCGGGTTCGAATTCCCGCTGGAGAACAATTGAAGCCCTCAGTGCTAGAAGTTGTTAAGTCACTTTTCATGATTTTTCAGGACAGGCAAAAGAAATAGTTTTTCATTTTTCATTCACTGTAGCATATAGTACAACTTTCAGATAAGTAAACTGAGACAAGTTAATAATGAAAATGATTTTTTTTTGCCTCTCCTGAAAAATTACGAAAAGTGACTTAACAACTTCTAGTACTGAGGGAATAACAAACTTTAATTTACTATATATGAAGAACACTGCATGACTTTCTTATAAATTTAAAAAAAAGTTCATTCCCGATACCGCCACTGCGTATATTATTGTATTGGACAACTTGAGTATATGAGTCTGAATTTCCATACTGTAATCAAATCGGAGTTTGAGCCCGTTCTCATATACTCAAGACAGTCAAATACGTAACAGTAATACGGAGGTAAATTGTCTGAGAAAATATTCATTGGAATAGTTACGCGTGCAACAATGTTTAAAACGTATATTACCACACTGTATATTGCATGTATGTCATGAAAGCTAAATAAACGTCTGACTAGTTGAAAATAAAAATAAACATTTCGTATCACAATCAACTTTATTGTGTTAGATCATATTTCTTTTATCTCCACAATTCTTTATTTATCCTTTCAGGCAAAACTCCAAAATTCTTCAAACCATTTAGTTCGAAAGGCCGTCGAATGTTCCGGAAACTTTTAGAACCAAAATTAGAAAAACGTCATCCAATAGGTGAATTTACACCGACGAAATTATATGAAGATAAATGGATGAGTAAACTTCCAGATAAAAATGATATGGCTGATGATTTATCTACAAGTTTATCCATGATGTCGTTCCATAGTTCTGCCACGGAAAAGGTTAGTGAACCGGTATTGTTTTCCTTTTTTTATTGCAGCTAACGATACGAATTCAGCTATAGTACTACGTTTTTAAATACGAAAATGTCTTTAAACCAATAAGACCGGGGAGACCAATCTGACATTAGGTTTGTTGCATTTTATTACGTCAGTTACATGACTAAAGGACAACAGTGTATACGAATTTCATTTAAAATTACTAATATACTACTTATTGATTGCAATATAACATGTCACAATAATATTCCCAATAACAATGTTATTCGTATATTATTCCCTCTTGATTTTACTCTATTTCTTCTTATTATTATTACAGATGAAGTAGTTTTGTCAACTTCGTGTAAGTATATTTTTCCCAAATGATCATTTCGGTTAAGATTATGATCCGATGAAGATATTATTTTCGTTCCGCTTAATTAAAAACCTGTATGGCGTACAATTAATAACATTTCTTTATGACTTGCTAAATAACAACACGGATGCCAACATACTTTTGAACAAAATTAGTTTCAAAACATATAAACAGCCACTACGAAACATGGACACATCTGAAACTGGAAGATATATCTCGAATTACAAACGTAGAGTCGTAATCCAAAATGCTACGAACCTTTACAATTCCGAATTCTATCATGGAACAGAAGACGGTAAATTTATGGACATCAATTATCACGATTTTTCATATTTTAAAAATCACTTATTTTAATGTAGGCCTACAACAGATTCATTAATTTCCTTATTTGTTATATGATTAATCGAAACCAGGTTGAATGCATGTTATAAATTTAATTATGCGAACAGAGAAGTGGCATATAATTATTTTCTGGAGTCATTAACATCAAGATACTCTGTTATTCTCCATATCATAACTGAATTTGTTTATATGTACCTATACTAACTTTTATACAATATATAATGAAACCTACATATAAATCTACAAGTTATATGTATGTGGATTAAATAGTTCTTAATACTTATTTTACAACACTAATACAGCTGTTCATCGTATATTATATATAAATTATATATATACATATATATACTATATATACATAAAGGTTAAATGTGCATGTGTATAATTATATAGGTTTCATATAATTATATAATATGCAATTGACTAATTTCGTCCTTTGTCAAGGACATTCTCAAGAATATGGAAACTAGTCGATTGCAAAAAATAAAAAGCTGTAGAGAACGGATTAGTGTATCATTTACATATAGTTGTTTACATCTCTGTATTCTCAAAAATATGTAAATATATAATAATTTTGAAGTTGGGTAATTTCATCTGAAGATTATTCATGCATACTTTTTTTAATGTAAATAACAGTGCAAAGTCTATTTAAAGATTTCTGAACAGCAGAAATCTCTGCAATTCGGTGTAACCAAAAAATCAGATGATTACCAAGGGGATTTCAATTTTATACAGCTAAGGAGTAAAAAAAAATATCTTGTAACTAAAATACCTTGAAAATTTAAAACTATAACATGAATTATTTCTGTTTTTCAGGGCAGACTTTTATTCACTCTAAGTCAATTCGGCATCGAAACCAATGTCGATCGTGATGCTAAAAAGGACCGTATTAAAGCATGGGTTCAGACAAGTGCGATTGAAGAAGAAGACGAAACGGAAGTAAATGAAGATGGTTCAGAATTAGATTTAGAAGAAGAAGAAAATCTAACACCTGATAGAAGCGAAATGAAAATTTCGATCGTTTGAATGGAATATATTGGTGAAATTTATCGGCAGCTGGAGAATTTTTAATTCGCTCATTTTTGTTTATATAAGTGTCCTAGATGTGTTTTTCTTTTGTTACGTTTATTTATTATTTATCCTGTCAATTTGTATTGGATTTGATCGAAAGTAGATAACAGCAGGTTTTGGAGAATATTTGTTATATATTAAGCGGTTGTCTGGGACCGATTTTTTGCCTTGTTATTAGCTAAATGTTGCAGATTCTAGTGACAGTGAATACTCGGTATCGAGAAAATTTTATTTTTTAATGTTCAAGTAATACACTCTAGAAAAAGTGATACTGGTACTCGATTATTTATTTTCAAATCATGCAGGTTCCATGTTCTTGAAAATTCCATATTAAAAAATGCTTTACCCTCTTCATAAGGAAATTACTGCAGTTTATTTATCTCTTTTACTCAAATGTCGAATACAGTAATATACCTTCCAAAGCCGTATTTAAGGGGGGCTTCTATAGTTCAAACTATCAACCCCCACCAATATTAAAAAAAACACATTAAAAATGGAATATTTTGCATTATAAACATAAAATTCTTCGCCCTTGATGTATTTGGGTAAAATTTGTTATCTACTTTGGGAATTTTCTTCGTAAAACCCCTCCCGAAAAAAAACATGAACTTTATACCTTTCATTATAGTTTTTAGTGCATCATATCCGAAAATTTTATTTTAAAAAGGTAAAGTTAAGTTATAAACTCTGATTCCAAAATTTCTTAATTTAAAACCTGTTGTTACTTACTTTCGGTAATGTATTTTATGTATATTATATGCCACATTTTGTATAATAAAAATATAAAACTTTCGAAAAAATAAAATGTTTATTTTCTGAAATAGTGTAATCAATAGTTGTGAGTATTTGAGAAAATGCGTAATTGAGAAGCTACGGAGAATACGGTCGTCATCACATTTTTGGATGTCTTGAATCCGCTGGAAAACGATGTTGTGGAGATGACGACGACGTTTTTTCTTGTCGTGGAAAACAATAACAAACTCAAAACATTTTTTTTGGAAATTAACATTAGAATTACCTCTTTGACCCCTTCTGCATTCACTGATTCAAAAATTCAAGGACAACATTGTGAAAATAAAATGTTTTTGTAAGGATAGATGTAAAACAATGTGGCATTGAATCAAATCTAAAAATATTGACTGAAATTCTTTCTAAGCCTTAAATGCTACACAATAATAAAATAAGAGATTGTAAAGAACAAAAGATAGAAGTAGATTGTTCTCTATATGCATAATTATGTTGTCATTTATTTATAATTACACATTCTGTGTGAAATATTGATAACATCTGTTCTAGTCATTGGCGATCGAAAACACTAAAAAATATTTCTGCCGTATAGATACGCTTTTGGGATGAAGTGAGGCTCAGAATCATCAATCAAATACATCAGTACAGTTTGAGGTTAAAAGAGTGCTCGTTTTCAAAAGGTGAGAAGAGAACTGTTCGTAGATTTTCAAATACAATTTTAATTAATATTCCATTTATATTCCCATGCTTTAATAACATTATTAATACTCTTCATACATTTTCATGGTGTATAATATAAATTATCGGATAATAAAGGACACTCTCTATGCTGTCTGTTTATTGGTTTTAATTCCACCCATCAAGTTTGCGAACTCACTGTTCCATTATCAAGATAGTTTTAAACCAGAAAACAACAATTAAATATGATGCCGAACACTTCATTATAATATAAATAATATTACGATATATTATAATGAAGCGTTCGGCACCAAACTTAGTTGGCTGTTTCTGGTTTAAAACTATCTTGATAATGGGACCTTGAGGTCGAAAAGTTGTTGAGTGGAATAAAAAACCAAGAAACAGAGAAGTATATAATATTGCTAACCAAGGAACAGAGAAGTATATAATATTGCTAACCAAGGAACAGTTCATGGTGTATATTCATTAATCTTTTGTGAAGGTATGACAAAGTTAATGCTTTTTGTATGTAATTTTCAACAAATATAACTCAGAGGTGGGAGGAGGACTATGCTCATGTGCCGACACCTCATCATCAATTATCCTCATCCTGAGTTATCCCGTTTATTAATTATTGAGGTGAGGTTGAGATTACTCAGAATACGTACATTGTTTGATGATGGCAAAACCAAAGGGTCCTATAATCCTTAAATGGGGATTAAAAAAAACATCCAATCTCTGTGGATTACACTAATATTTCTGTAATCAGGTGTGATATTATTACGTCATAAAGTTATTTCATTGTGGACACCTTAGGTACCGAAAATAATCCAGACGCAAATAAAAAGCGCATATTGTTTGAAAAGCGCTAAACGAAAAGCCCAATCATCAATAAAGGGCGTGCGCAACTTGGCAGAAATAGTAATAATAATAATAAAAACCTTACTTACATTTTATGATCTTCATAATCTCCATACCCTGTGGATTTATGTAATTGAATATTGGAGATCAAAAATGGCGTAAGTCACACATTTCAAATTTTTCAGGATAGTTGAAAAACTGAATAATTATGTATTTATCTATTGAAATATAGGAATTTAATATCGACTTAAGTCCATGACATATTTGTTGATGTATTGAAGTATTGGATTGTAATATCGACTTAAGTCCATGACATAAGCCAGTTTTGCAATACATGAAAACTTTGGGATTTTTTTTTCACTATGATAGAATTCACTTTTAAGTCAGTTCAGCACTCCATCGGAAGCGCCTCAAAATCCTACACACAAATCTGTAAGAAAAACACATATTGTGAAAAATGCTGACTTAAGCCATTTTTGATCACCAATATTCAATATTCCTGAAAATTTATAATTCCGAATTTTCTGTAGGTGTATCACTTCATTGTCTATGAACTTATACTGTGTATGCAACTGAAAACAAATTGATTAAGTCATTTTAGGTTAGATATTATTAGATCCGGCTATTTTAGTTCAGGCAAGATTATCAACATACCAAAAATAGGAGCCTATTCAATTTTGAGTTTATTTATATTTGCATTTCAGATTTTGTGATTTTCGGTTGTTCGAATTTGTTGTTTGCTCTTTTCGATTTTTCCCAGTTAATATAAGCTTTTAATTTGACATTTTTTGCTCTTTGTGGTCCCTTTGAATTACACCCATTCTATCGTTTTACATATTTCTCGTTCGTAGCCAATAAAACGTTTGATATCCATTAAAGAAACGTTTGATAAAACGCTTTTTTCGTTCGCAGGTAATAAATACGTTTAATCTCCATTAAAAAAACGTTTGATTCCCATTAAAAACAACATTAATAATACAATGAACAGCATAAAAAACACTGAAAGCAAAAATAGTGACAGTTTTGATTATAACAAGTAATGAAAGATAGCTTAGGAGAAGAAAACAGCAGTACTTTGAGCATTTTTGTAGTATTGTTACATCAAAAATCAATACAATTATTGTTTTGAACGGAACAGATAATCTGTATAGAAACACAATGTAAAGTGAATATTATTATTCTTTGCAAGCAAACGATTTATTCATGATGTCGACAATTCAACTGATTCTACTTATTCCTGCTTTTTCCAAAACAGTTAGAACCTCACTTATAGTGAAAACGTACGTTGTTTTAGAATAACCTTCATTCCTGAAATTTCTAACTCAATTAAGTGATAAATACTACACTTCCTATGTACATATTATTGCATCAGGTAACCACATACTAAGAAATACATTGGAGGAATTCCAAAAAATATTACAAATGAAGTCAATTAGTCAAATGAATATTAAAAGTTTGGAAAAGTTCAAAGCTGTGAAACATATAAGTAACATGCCTCGGTGCAGTTTATACATTTTTGCAACAAAAAATAGTAACAGTGATAGCTCATACGGACGATTTTTGGAAAAATTGCTTCAAAGTTACTCAATTTCTGTTGATGGCACAAATTCTCGTTTTATTGTCTGGTATACAAAGTTAAAATACTTCAAGAAAACATATATTTTTAGCGAAATGCAGCACATGACTGGTGTTCGACCACTGTTCCCTTGGGTCATAAGAATTAAACAAAGATGTGTTTTATGTAATAAATGGGAACCTCTTGATTGGTCTGATTTGCAACAATTTAGAGAAATTTAATTTTAAAATCCAACCCATTTAGTCCATTCTATAAAGAAAAACTAATAAACAAATCAATGCTATTGAATTTTAGAGACCAGCAGAATTACGTTTGGAAGAGAATTGTTGAAATACTGTCAAAATATTTCAAATGTGAATTGGAAATAACTTGGCTTGGGCCAGATTATCCAAACTTCCAAGATGTTTACAGTGGAGCTGCACAGCAGTTTCGTAAACTAACAGCACCGGTAACAACCAAAGAAATAACTTTTTACATTGCGGCTCCTAATATGATTCACGTATGGATTGATCCATTTAAAGCATATTCAAACACTGTTTGGTTAATACACTGTTGTGTCGTAGTTTCAATTTTCATATTTTTCAACAGGGTCTGTAACTCTGCAAGCACTATGATCAGTAATATTGCAGTTATTCAGTTTGTATTTAGCCAGTCATTCCCATTTAATTTTGTCAAGTGACAACGCATCGTACCATCATTGCCCTATGTTTATTATACAGCCTGATCTTCAACAGCGCTTCTATCGGCAGAATTTTATACTTTTTAACCACGCCAGAACCTGAATATGTGCCGACGACATTACAAGATTTAGCCAAACATGGTTAATATATCTGGAAATATTATATATTGCATACCGGGTATGCACATTCATACATGACTTTCACAAATACCGGTATGCCAAAAGATGGAATAGCGTGGTTTCATGTATTGTATTCAGACTCCTGTAATGAACTTGTAATGAAAAACCACAGTTTTGCATGTCTGTATACCCATTACAGGCATTCTTGATTTTTTAAAAGTTCGCAAATCATTAAACTCGACAACATAAATCGTTTATCCACAAAATTCATTGGCTCAATATCATGAAGGGATAACTTTAATGAAATCCTTATTTTTATTAGAACCATTTAACGACGTTCTTTGTAAAATTAATTCTGCAGGACTGGTGAATTTATTCAAGAAAGAGGAATATATTCATTTTGTAATTAGACACCAAAAACAATTGTTTAATTTAAAGGAAAAGGCAGCTCTTCGTCTCAAAATGATGAATTTTGCATCGCGAATTCTTTGTTTTGGTTGCACTCTAGGATGCATTGCTTTATTCGAAGAAAAAGTTATGCAAAAGTTGAATTACTGAAATGGCACTTCAAAGCCTCAACTGATAATTTATATTAAGAAACGTTGTAAACAAATGTATAGGAAGAAACGTAAACATTGGAAAAAAGAATAAGAAATCCCCACAATGTTTGCATAATCAAATGCAGGGGCGTAGCGGCAATGGCGCAAGTGGTGGAACCGTTCCAGGGCCCATGACTCTTAGGGGCGTTAGAGGGCCCATTAAAAAAGAAGAAGAAAAAAAAGAAAGTGAAAAGATGAAGAAACGGAAGAATTTTTTTTTATTCAGGGCCCCGTGATATGTTAAAATTCACCAAGATTCAACTTTTTTTTCTTATAAAAAAGGGTCCCCAATTTTTAACATTTTTTTTTACTTATTTTTTTAAATTTAAGAATAAAGGGGGGCCTCTAAAATGTTTTCCCATTAATTTTTCTACTCTTCTTACTTTCAAAATTAAAATTACTTTATGTTAACGATTTTTTTTGTCAACTTTATGCCTCTTTGAATTAACTTTCGACAGTTCCCGAATATCTTGGTATTTTTATATGATGTATGTAGGAGGCCCGGTTTGAAAAGTTCGCGCCAGGGCCCATACATACTGTAGGTCGCTACGCCCCTGAACAAATATCAAATCAGTATTGACTATATAGTGTTTAAGGGTCAGTAGTCACGAAATTTAAAACCTGCGAAATTTTCGTATTTCTTTGTTTTAAATGAACAGGAATTTGAAAGTGATAAAAGTGCGTTGCATTATTTGTTCCTATATCTTTTATATTTGCCGTAATCCTTACCGAACTTTAACAGTCGCCAAATTTGACAATAAAGTTCACCAAAAATTGTGGAAATTGTGAAAGATAATTGTATGAAAGTAATAATGATACGTACCCTTAGAGGAGATGTGCCAAATTCGTGACCGCGGAATAAAAATTTCCCTTTTTTTGTTCCTGTTCGTTTAAATCGAGGAATCGTAAAATGGCTGTACTACTGTCCACCGTTAACATGGTGTAGAGACATCAGTCAGTTTCCTGATGTGTTCTGGTAGCACGTAAGATTTTATTTCCATTTAAGAAATAATTATTTTCTTTTTTAATTTAGTCAGAACTTTGAGTTTTAGATCTTCTGCTATCTGCCGGAAGTTCGTCTTTGACTGATAATGTCAAATATTTACGACCAAAGAGAAAGTTGAGTAGGTATAAATTGTGGATATACTTGAATGATGGAAAGGGCTATTGAGCTGGGAGCAATAATTTGTTGCAAATAACAAACTGTTATACAAGGAAAGGAGAATGCGGGAAATTTTATCCCACATTTCTCCTGCCCTTGTCACCCATTCGACTCTCTACTGTAAATACCACCTTTCAGTTGTTAATGTTTTTCTGACCACCGTGGTGTAGAAGTTAAAGACATGTGCTCTGAAGTCTAGTATTAGGTATTTAATGACACAACTGTACAAGCATCCCTGATGGGACGAAACTGCAGTAGTGTGCCGATACCCACATACTATACATAGATTACAGTAATCCCCAGAGGTGATAAAGGGTGGTAAAACACCAGTGATAAAGGGTGGTAAAACACCAGATCATCTTCTTATATACGGCACAATATTGACATATAAGAGAATTGTATATATTTGTTCTTCACTAAACTAATACTTGCAGCCATGAAGATCTGTACAGTGCTCTTTTGTTTATGCGTATGGCCGAATGAGTAGCTACAGTAGACCAACCAATGTGATTTGTTTCCTAAAAATACGTAGTCATCAAAACATTGCCTCTTTGTTAGATAGATAATGTTTTTTTTTAATTCGATACACTGGTATTCTGGCCAAAAAAGTCCTCTCTTCCATACATTTGTGTTCTGGTAAGTTTAAATAAATATATAATGAAAGTGCTTGTAGCCATTGCTTCAAACATTAAACATTTTAAAAATAAATGAACATTAACTAAATACAAAGACAAAAAAGTAAATGTTTCACTACTTATACAGGTGACAAACTTAGTCCTTCGATTATGAAAAAGAATATTCTATTAAAAATAATAAAAATTAACACTTCTATTATTAAATAATAAGAAATGAAACTGTATTGATCTTCACAATTACAATTATGTAAATTTTCTCTTCTATTTTTCCATTGCTTATTTTTATAACTTTTCTTTTATCTAACCAGGTACTAAAACGTAATTTTTATTATTTCATGTTTTTATCATTTTTCTCGCCTACTAAAACAATGAATCCAGTATGAAACCAAAATAAAGAATTCGTAATGCCAAATACATCGTTTTGAGATGCAAAGCTTGCTTTTCTTCTGATTTAAATAACTGTTTCCGATGTTTGGTTACAAAATTCACATATTCCTCGTTTTTAAATAAGTTAATCAGCCCAGCAGAATTAACTTTACCTAAGAAATTGTTAAATGGCTTTATCAAGAATATGTACGATTCCAAATGTATACCTTCATGGTATTGTTCCAATGAATTTTGAGGAAAAACCACTTTCATTGTCCAGTTTAAAGATTCATCAATTTTTAAAATATCAACTTTGCTTGCAACAGGTACCAGACATGCAGAACTGCGATTATTTGTAATAAATTCAATACAGGAATCGTTTGAATACAACTTGTGATTAATCCATATGTCATCATCTGAAATATTTCTGAAATGTAAATAAGAAAGTACATATAAAGAATCGCGATTATGCAATTTCCAGATGTACCCATGTTTTTCTAAATCTTCTAATGTCGTCGGCACATATTCAGGCTCTGGTGTTGTTAAAAAATACAAAATTCTACCGATAAAAGCGCTGTTGAAAATTAAGAAATACAGTAAACATAAAGTAACAATGGTACGGCGCGTTGTCACTCGACAAAAATTAAAAGCGAATGATTGGCTGAATAAAAATTGAACAACTGCAATATTACTGATCATAGTACTTGCAGAGTTAGAAAACTTATTGAAAAATATGAAAATAGAAGCAACAACACAAATATGTATTACCCAAACAGCTGTTGAATATGCTTTCAATGGTGCGTTCCATTTATAAATCATTGCGGGAGCTGCTATGTAAAAAGTTATTTCTTTGGTTGTTACCGGTGTTGTTAATTTATTCATTTTTGGCCCTCCACTGTATACATTTTGTAAGCTTGGCATATTCACTCTGGTTTCAGATACTTCTATTTTACATTTGAAATAAGTTTTCATTACATCAACTACTTTGCACCAAACGTAATCCAGGTTGTCTTTAGAATGTAGGCTCAGTGTTTTATTTGATAATTGGTGTTTTTTGAATACAGTAAAAGGGTTTATTTTCAAATCGGATCGTTGTGTAAATGGTTGCAAATCAGTCCACCAACTAGGTACCGTTTCATCGCAGAAATAGCACCTTTGTTTTATTCCAATAAGCTCTGGTGACAATGGTCTCACACCAACTATATGTTGCAGGTCACTCATGAGGAAGCTTTGGTAAATTTCATACCAGACAATTATATAAGAATTTTCAGGATCTGTAGAAAGTGAGTAACTTCGAAGTACTTTTTTTAAAAATGATTCATAGGAGTAACGTGTTTTGGTGTTTTTAGTAGCAAAAATATATAAACTACACCGAGGTATATCACTATGTTTCACAGCATTGCGAGAAAACCTATTAAAACTTTTAACGTTCATTTGCGGTGTTAACTTCATTTGGAGCGTTCTTTGGAACTCATTTAATGTATTTCTCATTATGTGGTGACTGGATACTGCAATGTGAGTACAGGAAGTGTAATATTTATCACTTAATTTAGTTAGAAAATTTAGAAAAGCGGTTGATTCTAAACGGCTGTCAGTTTTTGATATAACTGCGGTTGTAACTTCGTCGTAAGATGCACAAAGAAATAGAAGTACGAAAATGAAAAACATTTCTATAAACCAAAGGACAGTTGACACAACAAAAACTTAAGTTGTGTACTGCTTCATTACAAAGCACAAACTGTGAATCATTCTGTGTTACCAACCATACCATTAGTGATTATGATCTTAGGAAAACCATTAGATATTATGTTAATGTTCGATACATCAAAGTTGCTGAAACATGTTATTGACATGTGATTTTGTACTAAATCAATTATTTTCATTACTAATGGAACTTGTTACTGCTGAACTAAGTTAGTACGTACAATGGAACATTTTATTGAAGTGCGATATTGTTGAATCTATAGCTTAAAAGTGTTTATTCTTGGCACTTGAATTTTATGCATTGTAGTGCTTGACATGTCTTACAATGGAACATTCCCTGGTGATAAATTCGATTTTTTTCTCGATTATCAGAAATGAAGAGTGTATACCTCCTTTATGAACACCTCATATTCCGTTCTTCAGAAAATAAAAAAAAACTTTAAGAAAGAAATCCTTCTTCAAAGTTCCAATTTCCTTTGAGGCTGAAATAGTTTCGACGGACACGCGAAAAGTAGAAATAGGAAAAAGATCGACATCCTCAACGACAGTTGACACGGCATAAACTTTATTTTGCTTGCTGTTGGCTTATAAAGGACTTCTTACACCGTGTAAAAGACCAAATGTGAATCATGTTGTGTTGCTAACCATCAATTCAGATTGTGATATTATGGAAACCATAAGGTACTGTATTGGTTTTCGATATACCAAAATTGAAGGAAAATATTGACAGGGATGGTATATTACAACCAATAATTTTCATTACTAATGGAAATTGTCGTTGCATTGGATAGCACGCTGTCAAACTTATCGAAGTGATAGCTTGTTTATAATTGAAATCAAAAGTGTTTTTTGCACTGGTCTTTACAGTGGAGTACTTATTGGAATAACAAAGTTGAAGCAATGTTAGACAAATGCATAAACGCATGTAACAAAATGTCAGAAAGCAAAATAAAGCATAACTTCGCGCATATTTATCTGTGACTCCATTCATCCTGATGTTTCTTTGGTTTGTGCCTGTAAATCAATGTGCAGGGGGTCCCATTTAAGTACACAGGAGGAAAAAAATTTAAAAAAAAAAAATTATCAATGCTTTGATTTCTTGCTTCCTGAAAGTTTGCTAGTGCGGCCAACCTTAAATAATGATATATCGAATAGTGTTAAGAGTAACCTACTTTGAATATTAAAATCTGCCTAACACGGAAGGTATGTGAACGGTTTTAAACCGTTCAAACACCAGGACTCAAAGAATCTTTAAAATTGTATTAGAATTTAAAATCCAACAATATAATATGTCGAAATCCATCCCTGTGGTGGATTTGAACAATATATTTGATACCAGAATTTTTCAAATACATTTATATAAAGTAAATTATTTCCACAGGATATAGTTATAGAGTACATTATTTCCAGCTTGTCAAACAAACAAAACTTTCAAATTGGAAGACGGGTGTAAATGTCGTGTGATATTAAATACAAGATAATATTCCAATTTTGGTCTATTTAAAGGAGAACTAAAGTTTGCAAACATCATAGTTTGAGTACCGGTAGATAACAACAAAAAAATTTCAATTAAATCTCTTTGTAGTGTTTCACTAGATGTTTTCATATTTTAAATAGAAGGCGCCAAAATATTTGTTGACAGAGACGCCGTCGGGAGAAATGGAACTATCACTACGGTCACTACCTTGCAGAATGCAGACTTGCAAGGTAGTGATATACAATAATTTCTTGCAAGGTAGTGATATACAATAAAAATATTGAACTTTAAAATTAAAACATTATTGTAAATGAAAAACAAAACAATGATAATAGCAATAAAAACTTTATTATTATTTGTTGACAGTATTTTAAATGTTATTCTTGTATTTCTTTTAAACTTTTCTATTTTCGAACATAATTATGTTTAGTTCTTATTTTTTTTTAGTTTAAAATGAAATTTTAGGTCACTGTTTTAACTTTTTTTCATTTTCAAATGTCTTTTTAAATTTTTAATTACAAATACGGTTTTGGGCCTCCATATCAAGACTACTAGCTGCGGACAACGCGCACAATGCTATTGCGCTAATTCCCTAATTGGGAGTTGGGAGTCTTGGGATACGTGAGACGTGATCACAACGAGTCTTGAAGGAAGCTTTTTCCTCAAGTTAGAAACTTCACGTCGGTGATTTCTTTGTGTTTCTTTCCTTATTTTAACTCCACTTTCTGAACGCAAAGGAAAATATTCCAACTCCATAATACCCTTGAATATGTAATACACGTTGCTCCGCGAACTAGCTCTTTTATTCATGTTGATTTTCACTTCAAAATAGTTTTTTCCTGTACAAAGTTTTGACAATTCAAATATAATTGGGCTAAAAAGAATGATTTCCGCCAAATTTGCCTTAACTAGCATTTGTCTTCAGGAGCAGGTAATTCCCTTGTTAGGTATTCAAGGGTAATTCGCAAGCGACGATATGTTTCTCAATAAGAAAAATAAAAAAATCGAATTCTAACTCGTGAAAGATTCGTCAAGAATTCTACGTTACCGAACATGAAAGCTAAGTAAGAATCTTGCTACTTGTATATATTGTCAAATATTTGTGTGTGAGAAGTGAGCAAGTCACTGCGTCAAGTCTAACTTTCCGAAAACGTCTATTATCATGACGAATTGGACCATAACTTTGATCCCGTCTCATCTTTTGAGACTAGCAGTGGCGTATTTTGGTTGGAAATTTGGGAGGGGTTTTCGTCGTAGGTAGTGGTGGTGGTCCCCGGTTTTGCTTGATGAGGGTAAAAATGACACCCGACGGGGGGGGGGGTGCAAAATATGTTACATTTCAATATTTGGATAACACAAATATAAATTCCAATACCGCATAATATTATTGCGTATAGAGTAACTATGGTCTGTTTTATCAGTCCAATATAATTATGCACTGAATCAGATCCATGGCGGCATAAGCAAAAAATATAGGCGATGCCGTGAGATAATGTTCGAGCGAAGTGATGGCGAAAATTTTGACGTTTTTATTGGAAATATGCGATTTTTAAGAACTTTTTACATAAATTTCGTATTTTTCTACCCTTTTTTCATTTTCCTTCTTAATATTCCCGTTGAAATTGCCCGACGGTGCGCTCGAGTCCCCCCCCCATGCCCTCCCCATGTTATAGTGCAACTAGCGGTTTGTGTCGAGGCTTTCACCAGAATTAGAATAAGTTTTACTGGAGCGAAGCGAGGGCGAAATTTTTTTTAGATGAGAAAAAATGCCGTTTTAATGTGTTTTTCAATGCATTTTTTTTAAAGTTTTTTCTTATTTGATATTTTTAGTGCTTTCAAAAAAAGTTGGCTTGGGAGGGTGTGTGAACCCATAACCCCCCCCCCCCCCTTAAATACGCCACTGGAGACTAGGCTCTGTGTAGTTTACAACCCTTAATAATTAATATTTAGTCCATTGGTCGACGGATGATCAAAAATGAAAATTGATAGACTTGAGATATAATGAGTTAATGACTAAGTTATGTAAAAAAAGTAAATATTTCTTTCTGGACACATTATTTCGCTTGTATGATACTGTAGCTTAGCAGTATTTTGAAATTATTTCTTCTTTTCTTTCAGGAACAACAAGCAGCCGCCGATCGTATGAATAAAGAACGTGAAAAGAGCTCAGCCATACTGGGACACTTTTCACGAACGTTTTTATCTCGCAAATGAGGTACAGTGATTAAACTATCCAAATGCATTTTTCAAGTTTATACGACTGAGTTTAAATAAAGATTATTTAACCTCTTAAGAATATTTTCTATTATTTTTCTCGCAGCTTGTCAATTACTCCTTTCTACGTTGTAACCTACACTATCAAAAAAAAAAAACTTCCCTGTTGTAAGTGGACAAAAAATAAAAGGTTGAGGGTGTGTGTGAAACCCACAGTTTAGTTGAAAACATATAACAAAAGGTTATTGAAGATGGGGTGGTTTGAAAAGTGTGCTTTGGTTATTGTGTGTTTGATTTTTACGAATATTATTGAGGTAGGTTCTCAACAACAAAGCACAAACTAGTCATTCAGCAAAATTACAGCGCATTTTCTTCTTAGGTTACTCCATTGATGGTAAATGGCACTGAATTTGTTGCAGTAGAAACTTTGCCAAAGGTATAATTATATCAGATTACTTATCATTGTATTCTATACTGTGATTTCACTGACGTTACATACTAAAAAAATCAATTTCAGTTGGACAAAAATTAGTACAATAATTGACTGCCCTCTTTGAAGATTTATGTAACCCCCACCATTAGATTTCAATTTACTACCGTAGTTAAAAATTCAATACTACTTTTGAAAAGATTTGCAAGTATGATTCATTTATATATTTTAAAGGAAGCTTGTTACAAAATTATCGTTTGAGCCTCACTTTGTAAAATTTTACAATTTTATTAAACGTTATACACAGGGGGCTGCACCTCGGGGCACCCGAATAAATAATGTAAAAATATTCAACAATTTTTATTAAAATTCCATAAAATAGCATTCTTGGGAATGAGAACGTAAAAAATTTCGTACTCGCTTCGCTCGGATGTATTTGTGGACTTTGTGCTCCTCTTTACGGATTAGAATTCAAATTAGAAAGCACTATTCGCCTTAACACTACTTATAATATCGGTTTCGGAGCACACAGGTAAAAAATATCACTTGATAAATATATTTAGGGGCCCCATAGTGGAACGTAGTCCCGGGCCTCAAAATTTCTTAAGACGCTCCTGATATTCATTCCTTTGATGCAGGGAGG
>JAQFYR010000043.1:0-19084 GCA_034694985.1 Campodea silvestrii
GAATCATCACTAATACGTAGTTTTACACGTGGCACATTTATAATGATGAATCATCATGATGACGTCATCACTAATACATAATTATACACGTGGCAGAATACATTACCAATCATAGTGATCTATACTTATCATTCAATTGATGAATCATCGCTAAATCGGAGTTTTACACGTGGCACATTTATTGTGATGACTGATGAGTCATCACTTTAAAGTCCTATCATGACGTCATCCCTAAACATTGTTGTATATATATATGGGTCCACTTAATTATATTCATAGTTGATTTCCATGGATGTATAATCGGTATTAGCGCCCCTTGTAGCCGCTGATTTATTTAATGATGATGTCACTATTCTTACGTTATTTACGTGTCAGATGCTCGTTTTTGTGCCTGAATGATGAATTTCTGCAAGTTTAACAAATCATAAATTCGTTAAAACGTACTTATTACTGTGATCTAAAAAAATTCGAACTTTTTAAGTACCGGAAGTACCGTAGCACCGCGGTTCTTTTTCCGGAACCGGCACCGGTTCCAAAATTGCTGGAATGCTGGTACCGCCCAACACTAGTATACACCATTCTCAATTCGATAAACATTCAAGAAACACATTTTCGTTGTCCATGATATGTCATATTTTCATATATGTATTAGTGTTCACACCTAATTACCCATATTTCGTTTATAAAGAGAAGATATTCCCCCGAAAGTGTTCACGGGTGTTAAAGCATACTGGTGGCAGATCGTAATAATAGATAGTTCTACTGTGTCAATATTACAAGCAATAAACTAAACGGTACAAGCAACGAGTTCAAACTATTAATTTGTATATTTAATGCGCTTCATATTAATTTGTATGTTTATTGCGCTCGGTTAAGTGTACTCATTGTTATTTATTTATTATTATTTTTTTAATTTTTTTTATAAACTGTGAAGTGAGTATGCAATACGTGTTACAATGAAATATATTCGATACTTTCATAATTTGAGTTGTTGTTCCATATTCAACACAATTACTATCAATTTCAGAACGTCTGGTTTCTGGAAAAATGTATATATTCCGTATCACAAAATATAATAAAACAGTAATAGAAATTACCACCAGTAATCAATTATAATTTTGCTTCACTATTAATAGATTAAAGACATTTAATGACATAGACGTTTGTCTATTAATCAATTTCATTTGTGTCTTATAAATACTTTAGTATTTCTATACCTCTTTTTCCAGTACAGATGTGTATATTTCATGGTATTGTTTTCTTAGGCCTTTAGTTGGTTAAATTATCTTGTCATTGTTTTAACTAGTGCTATTATGGCACTGGAGTCTAACCTATAGCACGTTATACCAAATATTACAACCTTTAACTTTATCTTCTAACCTTTAAAAGATTTGTAATTTTTTCTGCATAACGACTGTGATATAATGTAAAAGTTTTCTGTAATATATCTCCGAAATTCCTGAAGTGTTCCTAATAAGATATTACTCAGTGGTTGGTGTATTACCTAGTAATGCATTCCTATTAGACTTCTTGGAATTTAGGATGAATTATTAAATAAAATCTGCTGAAGATATGAAGCTGAAATCTTCTCTGTTATGAACGATTCCACTTTAAATAAAAAAAAAATGTAAATTGTTAAAATGCGAAATTAAGTTAAAGAATGTACCCTGAGGTGGTTATTCGTAAGGAATGAGGTCGATGTACGAAGTCGTTTGAACGAACAATTAGTTTTTCTTTAAACGATAAAATCGGATTTTTTTTTTGTCAGCTTTGAAAATGAAATAATTTACATATAATGACAATACTGATGCAGTATCTATGTATTTTTTCACTATCATTGCACGTTATTCAATACAGACATGTATACACTTACTACTTTTTTGTTGTCGAAATTTTGCTTTACCAAAATAATATTGGCAATTAACTGGACGAAGCCCAACAACTTTGCAACGGGTTAACCAACATTTTTGTCTGTTTGCTGATACGAATATATAGTTAATTTAATTTTTATATATTAACATTACTACTTGAGATTATCATTGTGCATATTGCTTCAATAATTTACCATTTACAAACCTTCTTAACAGCATTTCATAATATTGCACACGCATTTGATATTTCAAGCTGGTCAGGTAAATTTGTATTTATTCAATAACCTGAAACTACAAGTACTTGCTGCATCAAGTATCCACACTGAAACATTGGGTGAATATCTAAAAGCTATTGAGTGGGCATACCATTATTAATTTTAAATAATGTAGTATATGCAACGTACAAAAATAATAAACACATATACACAAAGTGCAGGCATTGTTGCATTGAATTAAAGAACAATTTAGAACAAAGGAATAATCATCCAGTGACGGCAATCGAAACCAGCCCCTTCAAATCTCGCGTCCAACGTCTTAACCAATATACTAGCCTGGAATTATGATTTGTCAGATGCGAAATTGGAAGGAGCTGGGTACTATTCCACCGGTGGATGATTTTTTTCTTTGTTCTAAATGGTTCTTTAATTCAATTAACGAATCTAATGATGTCTGCACCTACGAGGGAACCTTCCCAGGTGTTACACACGAATATTTTTTTCTGGTGATGGAAATTGTGGGAACTACCTCCCAGACCAACATCTCATGTGCCGTTCTTCTTTAAAAAATGCGAGAAATTATTCTTCAAAGTTCTATTTTCCATATGTTAATGCCCATAAGAAATACATGTAAAAAAATTATATCTCTTATTTTGCTCAAATTTTTCAAGTGTATAAGAATATGATCCATATTCAAAGTATCTTTTTCGTTTTCTAAAATATGCAATATTTCCAAAGTTACAGGGTATGGAAAATTAAAGTAAAGCCTGTTAATACATACGTGAAATTATCCATACACTGTAACTATGGCAATAGTGCATATTTTTGAAAACGGAAAAAAATATTTGGAGTATGGATCATATTCTTATACAATTTGCAAAATTTGAGCAAAATCGAAAAAATAAGTTTTTTGCATGTATTTCTTATGGGCATTAACATAGGAAAAATGGAACTTTCAAGAATGATTTCTCGCTTAAATTTTTTTTGCAGGGGAACGGCACATTAGGTATTGGTCACGGAGGTAGTCCCCACAATTTCTGACTTCTGAAAAAAATAATTGGTTGTAACACCTGGGATCTAGGAAGGTTCCCTCGCCAGTGTGTATTTTTATGCCATGTTATTTTCTGTGATTCCATTTATATACAAAGGTTCTGTGATTCCATTGAGATATAAATACAAAGTGCATTGTAAGACTTCTGGATTATTTGAATGTGAATTATTTTATTTCTTGAAAATTGTATGACAAGATTATCGAAAGGTGAAATATTTAGTAATTGAATTTGTACAGTACTTACAAGTTAGTGTGTAATGTTACTTAATATGAAAATATCTTAAGAATATCAACATATTTATTTCTACAAAATGATGTTGGTCTCGTATTGATAGAGATATGCAGGAAAAGATAGAGATATGCAGGAAAAGTTTTAGTTCAGAAGTTACCAACAAAATATCTGTATAAGTCACTGAATATAATTATATCAATGGCTGAAAAACATGCATTATTTACAGCTCAGTTGGTGCTGATTGAAGTCAAATCGTAGTATACTGGTATCCTTGATTGTGCAAATTGTATTTTATTCCATATGGTGTTGCAGTACCAGTATGTACAGTTTAAGACGAAGAAAAATCTGGCTTCTCCTAAGTGTAGTGGTCTGCACGCTTGGGGCTAACCCGAGAGGCGCCGGGTTCGTTTCCCACTGGAGAACAATTTTTTCTTGGCCATAAATTGTTTAATTAATGTAATGATGCTTGTTAATAACAACCCATAATTTACTATTCATTTCATTTATATGTATTTGCACCACATACAAACAGTTACGATACCCATATTAATGTACATACGAGTTTGAACAATGTGGATATATTGAGATGAAAAAGAAAATCACATGTCAAATAATAGATAGAAAAATGATACATTATAATTATCAAATACATAAAAATAACGTTTATGTTAGGAGATATTATACACCTTTACATGTAAAATGGAAAAGTTTTATAAATTAATATCTTCCTCACTACATACATGCACCAATATTTCTGAATTAAACTGAGATAATGAAAATTTATTACAGGAAATTACAACTTGATGTTATTATACAATAGAAATGAGTTATATTTATTGCTTTTAAAAACACATGTATGTTTACTAAGGTAAAAATCATATAATTGAATGTCGAGGTGACTTTTTGTTAACATGAAAAACAGGTTAGGAACTTACGTTTATAAGCTGCTATTCTGCGGTAGAATCTATAAAGGCTAAGACTTATGAGTGGCTGGCATTGCTTTGGTAAATGAATTTATTTTAATGAAGCTGCGCTGTTATATATTCCATGATTACCGTCACATGTGTCCTTTAATATTTTAATTCTGAAGACTAATGTCTATTAAGATGCTGCGAATTACTGTAGTTTCAAACATATTTGGTCATGTAGTAAACTGCAAACAAATTATCAAACTTTAATTATCTGCCATATAGTTATTGAGATATATATTGCAGCTTAAATGGTTGAATGAAAATATGTGAAAACTTTTTACAGTAAAACATAAGGTTACATTAAAAGTGCAATATTGTCGACATTCTCGAACTCAGTATACTCAACCTATGCAATCTTTACCAACAGTGGCGGTTTCAGAGGCTGTCAAGACTGTCAGTTCAGGAGTAAGCTCTCGAATTAGTAGCGTTTCTGAGGAAAATGGAAAATTACTAGATCAGTCTTCTACTCCCAAAAATAATAAGCAGAGAGAAATATCCACAATTAATCATAGAAAGCGAAAAATGTCCCAACCACATTTAACTGAAGGGACATGTCTCTGGAAAGCAACATTGGGGGTGTACGGTTGAAATTGCACCTCCTGTCTAAACACAAGTTTGTAAAAGTGAATCTACTTTTTCTGAAACAAACTATTTTTTGTTCTCTTTACAGACTGACGCAAAAGCCACTTGAATGGAATTCACATGCTTTTCACAATAAACCAACAGTTTAGTGTATTCAGTTTGTAGCAAAATTTACGGTATGATTCTATATATTAAAAAGAGCGATCGTCATTAAAAAATCATGAACAGCAACATAGCTGTTGTGCACCTCAAGACCTCATTGCACTGCTGCTTTGCCAGGATAGAAAATTTCGTTAAATAAACTTCTTTGCATTGTTGCTTTGCATGTGCCTTGCTAAGCGGCAGTTCGTTTTGCTGTGTTCAATTATCATCACCATTTTAAAAATGGAAAGTGTTCCAATATATTTTTTTTGTGCAAATTATTTCTGAATAAGTAAATTTCGCGGTAAAAATGAATATACTTTGGACGGATTTCTTTCACTCTGACGATCAGGAGTTTCAAGAAGTTGTGGCTGTAACTTACATTTTAGTGCAATGTAATTGCCATAAAATAAATCATCAGAAAATTGCGGTTTTAAGAAATCACGTCCCACACCTCATCAGAGTACCACATTGACTACTATCTTCCGTTTTATTAATAATTATCACAATCACATTATAATAAGATTATGCGGATAGATATACACTCATATTAGACATTAACATATAAACAAAGAAAATTCAATTTGGCTGAAACTCTGGAAGCATCAAACATAAAGTTTGAAAAATTATGTGCAAATTTTGTATAAGAAATGACAACAATTTTCTAAATCTTGCTTATTATGAAATCGAACCTGAGGATCGTATTCACTAGACATTACTTTTGGTGTCTTCGTGACCGCACTGATAATCTGTACCAGGCGCGGATCCAGCGTCCGATTTCGGGGAATGTGGATCCACGGATTCCGAAGGAAATAGCTGATAATATCTGAACAAGGAAATGGCAATATAATTCACATTTTTCAGTAAAAATGGATACGCTGTTTCAATGTGACTCTTGCAAGATTGAGAAAAGAACATCTCATGTCTTCTCTTTCACTTTTCTACCTTATGTCTTCCTATTTGAATGGGGGGTGGGGGGTAGCGCAACCATGAATAATCATTTGTACCGTACCCCAAAGATGCATTATTTAATTCTTCCTGGATGATTTATTTAAATATTTATATTTATTGAGTAATTTAAGATAATTCCTAAATAAATTACACAAAGTTGTAATTTTTGCTAGTTCAGGTGAAAATGTATTATTATTTGAAATTATTTACAAGTGTATTGGTAATCGAATGCTAACGGAAAGTACCCAGATGTGCCCCCTGTGAGTACATGTAATATGAAAATAGAATCTTAGAATGGACCCATCAACCGTCAAGTGTTTCCCTAGTTTTACACAATGTGTCATGAATAATTGCTTTGGAATAACTAGTTACTCAAAAAATCACGCCAGATTATATCATTTTACTTCATGATAATGTAGAAAAATAATCCATAAAGAAGATTTCATTATGTATGATATTTTGATAAATATTATTGGTGAATCCGTACAAAACTGTAGTAACAGCCATTTCATAATAATTTTGCTGGTATCTATAACAATTGCAACTCACAATTTCAAACAAGGGAGTGCCTGGGCGAATCAGAATTTTCCAACACTGGGTGTTATCTGCTTGCGAAATTAACTTTTGCTGAAGAAAGATAAATCACGAGACGTGAAAATGTAAATATCTTTAATTTATAAGAAAGTCATATAATGTACTTCATATATACATGTAGTAAATTAAGGTTTGTTATAAACAAGCATCATTAGATTAATTAAACAACAATAACATATAAAACAAAGAAAAAAACTGTTCTCTTGCTGGAATCGAACATGGTACTTCCCGGTTTAGCCGCAAGCGTGCAGATCACTGCATTATGGGGAAGATAGATTTTTCTTCGTCTTAAACTGTACATACTTCAACACCATATACAAAGCAAACGCAATTTGCATAATCTAAAGGATACGAGTTATACTACGATTTGACTTCAATCAGCGGCAACTGATATTTAATACTTAATGGAATGGAAGAGAAAAAAAGTGATCTAAATTTTCCTCATAAACAAATTATATTCCTGGACATATGCCTCGGTGGAACTACACCATCACCGGCTTTAAAAACAACAGGCAGTTAAAATGAATGGCATCCAAATATAATAATAAATATATATGTACCACTGTTCAAAAAGTAAAAAGCAGCCCCCCCCCCGCCCCCTAAGTTACGCCTACAAATCTACAAGGTTCTACAGGTAATTGTACACAATTTTTTTTTTTTTTTTTTTTTTTTTTAAAGATATCTGGATGCTGTATAAGGTTTCATGTAGAAGGGTTTCCATCGAGATTCTATATCATGTAATATGGCCTGATAATGGGGGAACACTAAATTAAACTATTTTACTATTTCATTTCTCTAAAGATAAGATTTTCCGCAATGAGTGATTCGGGTAGCAACACTTTATTTTTTTATTTTTTTTATCTGCATAATTATAATCAATTTATTTTCTACAGTGTAGTTCTCTGAATCAAATTCATGAAATTTTCCTGGGTGAATGTCGAAAGTAGATTTTATTACAGAAATAACAAAGCCGTGTAAACACCGAAAGAAGTAATGTTTTTATATTCATAATAAATATCATAATAAATAATTACAGCATTCAGTGCAGTAGTTGATTTTAACAATAACAATTCTGTTTATGAAAAAAAATAAAATAAAAAAAAATTTACCATAAGAATAACGTCTTTAATTTAACTTATTTAGTTTTCATTGAAATAATAATTTCTTTTAATCACTTTGATTAATCAAAGATATTACAGATGTTTTCCTAAATTCATATATTTTCGATGATGTAATAATTTCTTCCTAGTACAAAAAATACCTTCAGAAATTCACTTATCTTTAAGATAGTCACAATAGCAATTTCAACAGACTTAGATGCTGAAATAATATTTTAATACCGAAATTGGACGTACATCATAATTGAAATTAATTCAACTGAGAAAAGTTGTATTGAACCTTCAGCTTACCCTAATGAGTAATGTTATAAATTATAATTGTTACGGAGTTGACTGTTGAGTCTGTATTCATTTCTAAACTGAATGATTGATGGTATCTGTGTTATGGTCTGAAGTTAGGAAAAGTAGGATATACGATTTCTTCCAGTATATTTTGTGGGGGACTGGCAACACTGATCAATGACCAAGCATGTCAACAATTCAGGGGCGTTGCCAGGAATTTTAAACCGGGAGGGCTGAAGGGGGGCTGGCAAGATTTCTGAGGGGGCAACAAAAAATATCTCGAAACTGAAAACCATTGATTTCAGCAATAACTTTATTGTATAATATCTTTACAGTTTACACTCGGCAGGATATACATAATAATATACTGTTATTTATTATAAAAAGTACATTATTTGTTTTTTTAATAATTGTGTGATATAACTTTTCAAAAATTCTTGGGGGGGGGGGCAGAGGGGGCTTGGAAATCACCCAGGGGGATGCTGCCCCCCCTAGCCCACCCCTGGCGACGCGCCTGCAACAATTATATCTCATTTTATGCACATACTAATTATACAAATATTATGACATTTACCTTAACTTTGCTGTGAATTGGACACTACCATGCACAAATACAGACTCAGTCGCTTTGGAGAGGAATAATGCATAATTTGCATCGTATGAGAAAACGTGATTGAAATAAGTATGCCACAAGAAAACTGTTTAGTTAGCGATAAAAAGCATTGCCGAATGCGTTAATATAATGGTGTGATTGCCTGCTAATGAGACAGTATTTCAACCTATCAAGCATGCTACTTTCCCCGCAAGGTCACTCAATTTTAGCGTTTTCGTACATTGATGTTTTGCATGTTACGTGCGTCATTTCGAACTGTAAAACGTTAATATTAACACGGGATTATAAACGAAGCACATAACTGTACACAAAACACTGTAGTATCGTATTTTCCAATATTTGTATTTTGTGCTATTGTGCATTGTATACTTATGGAATTGTCGCGCTATATGATTTTTCTTATCATCATGAAGGAATAATCGAAGAATATCGGCAAATAAATATATTTGATGTAAGAATACAACTACAATTATATTCAACTTCCATATTGACTATTATACAATGTAAGCTGGCTTTACGCAGCTTTCAAATTAAATACGATTCAAGGAATATGAAACTACAAAAAGAAACATCAACTATAATGTAAATAATTATAAATGAGCAGACACGAATGTGGATGAGATATTTAAGTATGTTATGAAACAATTTGCGTTTGAGCTGTATTGAATGATGTTTTCCCTTTGTATTTTTCTAATGTAACAAAATAGTTATTGCAATGTACACTCTAGTGGTTCTTTAGTTACTAATAAAATTAATGATGTCAATAACCGATTCTATAATCTATATTCAATAAGACAACATAAGAATACTGCAGCTGCATGTGTTAATTTCTGATATTCTAAAAATTACCATAAACTTAAATATATCTACTACAAAGTGCAAACTCGTTAAGAGAGGTGTTTGGGGGCGGTTCATCTCCATCCCAAAATTAAACAAAAAACATCGAAAGGAAAATAAAAAAAATAATGGGATAATATTGAAAAGTAGTTAGCATGGGTTCAAAATATGGATAATAAGTTGGAATATTTTAAAATATTTTCTACCCACGCAGTAGAAGTTGTCTTCATATTAGCTACTACTCACTTTCCATTCTGCATCTACCCCAAAAATTTTGAACTATAGTTCCTCCCCTGACATACCAGACACCCCCAATAGATGGATAGCCAGAGGGGGCATGAAATAGTGTTGTTCCAAGGGTATGATCGAATTGTACCAAATTTTCTTTAAAATGTACCAGATTAAATGAAATTGTACCAGATATCATTTTCGTCGATTTTTCACCAATTTCAAGATCAAATAGGAATAATATTGCGCTTTTGCTTTTTTCTACAGTAACTTTGCAATAAAATACAATAATATAAATAAATTTTCACGATTTTCCAGTAAAATCACAGAACATTAAGTAAAATTTCAGAAATATGTTGCTAAAAATAAAATATTTTGTCACTTTTTGGTAATTTTACGTAAATACTTCACCAAAATAAATCAATTTTAGAAATGTGCCATAATGTAGCAGATTTTTCAAAATTGTGCCAGGTACCTACATAGTGGTGCCAGCGTGCAAGTTGGTAGGCAATTGTGCCAGATCTGGTACAATATTGTGCCAACTGGAACATCACTGGTATGAAATGGAATTGTTTTAGAAGTATGGGTGATCTCACGGGATTATTTCCCTACTGTAGCGTTTATATACAACTGCCAGTGGAAAGAGACCGGAAAAGTTTATGTTACGTGTGCACGGTGCCAAGATTCAATTTAGTGCTAACTTATCAGGAAAATTCGTTTAATATTTTATAATTTTGAACTCTAGGTTTGCAATAAATAAATAAATAATAGTAAAAAAAAACGTACATGTTTTGCTGCGTTGTTGAAAATTATCGTTTTCAAAGAACTATTGTCCATATTATACAACTATACCCTTTCCTGATTAATTCTTGAATACGACTTAAGATATGTACTGCATATATTAATAAATTTTACTTCAATGCCTGTAAAAACTCCAAAATCATTTTAATCATGATGAAAGGTCACAAGATGCTAAATTGAAATTTTTGTTACTGAAGACCTCGAAATGTCGCTAGATTTAGCGAGAGAGACACCGAGTTGGTAGTACTGCACTGAAAACCTCGCTTAACATGGATTGGAATTAATGTCACTGTTATTTGACAATGCTGACAATATTATTAACCATCTGCAACCCATGGCGTTGCTATTAAATCCATATTGGGAACTGCTGCGTGGTTGGTTTCCAAAAAGTTCCTAATAATTATATAGTATTTCTATATTTACATGTATACTTTTGTGCAACTTTTATTAATTATATATTTATCATTTCACTTTAATACAATCTAATTTATCTTCAAACCAGTCTATACACCGTTAAAAAAAAGGTTTAAGTTCTTATAGCAATAGCAGATAGCTGTTTATTATAAACGTAAGTCTGTTAGTCTAATTACCATGACATATCTTAAAGTGCAATGCTTTTCAGCAAGTTTGAAATAAGTGCTCCGTAGTTTCAAGATTTCATTGGATGATTCTTTTCTCTCCATGATATTGAAAATTATTAACCTGTAGCAGTTTCGCTCACCACTAAATCTATAATGTTTCAGAACTACGCCAAACCACAGGAACTACCCAGGCGCTGTTAGGAATGTACAGTGAGTGCTGATAACGGTAAAACATTGCATGGATTTTATTGTGAATTATTCCAGCTGAGGAGTTAAGTTGTATTTTGAATAATCAAATAGTATTCTGAAAGGTGACACTCTTAGTAAAAGTTTTATTGGACAATCAATTTCCACTAATGACTAATGAGTAATGTTATAAATCACAATTGTTAGGGGTTTGACATTTGAGTCTGTATTAATTTCTTAACTGTAAGACTGATGTTATCAGTGTTAGGGTCTGAAGTTATAGGAAAAGTAGGAGATACTATTTCTGCCAATATATTTTGTCAGGGAATGTCAACGTAATCAATGGTCAAGCATATCAATAATTTACCTCATTTTGTGCACCTAGTAATTATACAAATATTATTACACTTACCTTAACTTTGCTGTTAATTAGACACTACCTAGTACAAATATAGACTCAGTCGCTTGGGAAAAATATATTGTAGAGGAATGATGCATCATTTGCATTGGATGAAAAAATGTGCTTTTAAGGAGAATTAGGAGCTTGGCAGAAGAAAACTATCGAATTAACAATAAAAAGCACTGCCAATTGTGTTGATGTAACGGTGTGGTTTCCTGGTGAAGAAACAGTCGTTACAACCACGTCCCTTGCAAACAAGGTCACTTATTCATATTAGTGTTTTCGTTCATTGTAATGGTTTGCACGTCACTCGGGAGTCGGGACGTCAGATGAGTAATGTCGTTCTGTACAACCTCAACAGTAACAAAGCACAATAAACAACATGGACGTAGTTCACTTGCCAAATTCCAGAGTCACTAAAAAAACTAAGTTGTGCATTTATCAACAGTAATATGACCAGATGCGAACACACCTGACCTGGCCATCGTTCTGGCCAGACCTAATCAGACTATCAGATCGATAAATGTACAGCTTAAGGACGCGAAATGGCCATGGGGGCAAAATAACCAATTTACGAATGTTACTATAGTTAAATACAGAAAACTTTTTTTTTGTCATTCAGGTACATAAATATGAATTGGCATAATGGCACATCATTTAAATGGGTTGCCGCCTGTCTACCTCTTCCTTGTAGATAAAGATAATACTTGGTTACTCTTCATTTTTGCTAATTAATTTCTATTATTGCTATGTATTGTATTTATAATATGTAACGCAATAAAATTATATTTGTCGTCACTGTACAATACAGCAATTAATTATATTATAATTCTATAATATTTTTAACCTTGATCTATATTTAACTTTGTTAAATGATTAACTTGTGTTATAATGATAAATTTTGAATTTAAATTTTACTGTTTAACTTTCAATATAATCGTTAATAATAATATGAAAATTGAAACAACATTTATATCAATATTAACGAATTTTACTTCAATACCTGTAATAACTCCAAAAATCAATCACAGTGGAAAGTCACCAGACTCTAAATAAATTTTTTAGTTGCAAGAGTGAATGAAAGAGACACTGAGTTGGTAACATTCCATCTGAAAAGCTCCAAAAGTCGCAAAGTAACAAAATCACTCGTCGTATTTGATAAAACTGGTAACTGATTAACCAACCCCTAGATTCGCAACCTGTGGTGTTTCCATCTAATGTGAATCGGTCAAATCAAGCTGTTAAGATTTTCGAAGATCTCTCAGATATAATTAAATAATATTACTGAATTCTCAAGTCTATTTTTTTTTTTATTAATTTTATATTTGATGTTTTTTTATAGAACATAATTTAGACGCAGCGTATGTTCTTCTGAGAATGTTAAAACAAATGTGCAAACCTTACAGTAATTTTATTATTTACTTAAAAGCTGTTTATCATAAACACAAATACAATAACTTCAAGCGGATTTTAAACTGCATTAATTGTAAACAAGTGTATTTATATGTACTCCTCACATTGACGATTTCAATGGATGGTATTTTCTTTCATAACGTTGAAAATTACTAAGGTGTAGCAGTTTTGCTCAGAATGTCATCCATTATTTCAAAACAATGCCAAACCATTAAACAACTGGTCGCTTTCAGAAATGCGCATTGAGTACAGATAAGAAGAAAACAAATTGCCTTGATTTATTAAGAATTATAATTCCACAAGAATAGCCTAATCACGAATTTCCTTTATACAGTAGACTAATGCCAAAATAATTATGTTGTTGGTGAATAGAATTGAAAAGCGCAAAAAACGAAAAGGTCACCATTTATAATTACCGAACCTTTAAAATAAATAAATATGCCAAAAATAAAATTAGAATAGCTCATATTTCATGATATTCGAGAACGGCAGTAGAAATTTCCCAAATGAATCTGTTCAATTTAACGTTGAGGAAAGATATACAATTGTTTTCTTTTAATGTCACATATAAACTTTTCTGTCACCTTTTAAAACAAAATGAAGGTATAATCTACATAAGTTTCCATATGATTGGTCTTATAATTGTTTGAAGGATTCTTAATTATATACATATTTGCTAACACAGGAGATAAGCGAGGGAGAATCGGTGCGCCTTTCCTTTGTTCAGAGAAATTATCATGGAATGTAAAGTATAATTGTATTTCATATAGATATGTATTAATGCCAAAAAATTATAATAACAACAGAACAGTACATAAAATTTGGGATAGTTACAAAATAAGAAAGTTAACGTGCATCAAATACTTTATATGTAAATTTCATTTTGGTGATAAAAGTTTCTTAAAATTTTCCAGAGAAGTTGCTTTTGTTACATTTGTAGTGCCTATAAGAACTTTTGATTCTTGGTGTCCATAGCTATGTTTCTTCTAAATTATTCAATTTTATGTCAGACAGACTAGTGCTACAGTTCCTGTTAACAGGTGAAAAATACTCTTATACTTATATTTATATTGGTTTATCCTACCGTACATCTCATTACTCTATAATTGGTTATTAACATTAATGTTTATAACCAATTATTTTTACAACTGACTTTGACTTAACATTAATTATTATTATCATTATTATATTATGATTTTTGCCAGCTTTAGCGTGTCTCCTCAACAGTCCTGAAACCTTTAACAGACTGAGACAGGGAACGTTAATGTTAAAAGTTTAAAGGTCAAGAATTAAAAACATTATAAATTCGCTAAAGGCACAAATACAAGTCTGACTTGCAGTGGACTTCTAATTTGGCTATTGAGTTTTTAAATTTAAGCTGGTTACTTATGAATATATCTGGCACTCCTGAGTTTCATTGTAAGTCAATGGTAGTCTTACAGAGGGCAACAAGCGATTAATTTTCTTAATATAAAAGGAACATGGTTTTACCATGCTGTATGCAGGAGCATAATACAAAATGGAGCTGTTCAATGTTGGACCAAGTTGGACAGTCAGCATTGCTATATATAGTCTTATGCAGGAAGAGCAAGTCTTTTCTCCAGAGCTGGCTGCATATAGGTTCAATCCCAAGTTTTTCTAGAATATGTTCATAATTGTAGTAAACGGACTTTCCTAGATATCTGTAGTGAACAATACTTATAAATTTTCTCTGAATATTTTCAATCGTACGCATCTGAGTTTTATTAAGGCAGTTCCATACAACTGTGCCATACAGAAGTCTTGATTTTACAATAGCATTATACAGGTGGATGAAGCAGGACATGTTTTGAAAGTCAATTGTAGCTCTTGCAATTACTCCAATAAGTTTCATGCATGTACTCGATAAAAATTGGACGTGACTGTGGAATCTCATTGTCGAGTCAAGTAATATTCCCAGGTCTCTTATTTCCGTTGTTCGTTTGGTATATCATTCAGTTTGTAATTAAATTTCAACTGAGTTTTAGTTAGATAGATAGATTTCTGTGCGAAAACAGCGACATTAGGGCCAAAGGTCCTCTCTTATAGATGCAACTGTACAAAAGTTATGTTTGTTTCAGTTGTGAGAGTTGTTATACTTATTCAAGCTTCTTAATTTTATGATAATATTGTAGACTTAATTAAATTATGAGAGTAATTAGACCGTGCAAACGATGAGTCATTGTAACCCCAAGATTATTCGCCGTATCCGAATATGGAATCACGATTCCGTCCAGATGCACAGGAAGTAAATAAGACTAGTCATCAGCATGTCAGTTTATTTTGTGAATGTTATATATAGAACCAAAAATTATAGATTGACTTTTAGCAGGATTTAGGCACAAATTATTTTCATTTGACCAGATCAGAATTGAATCTAAATCTTCGTATGTTTTCTCAATACTTTCTGAAACTGAATCTACTGTAACGTAGATCTGCAGATCATTTTAATATAGATGAAAATTAGAATGTCTGATTACTTTTACGTCGTTGATGCATTGAGTAAAGCAGTCTCTTATAGGATTCGCCTGTTCATTTACAAAGAAGTGACAAATATATAGGCTTTAATATTCAAAGTTTTCTAACCTCATTAGAACATTCCACTACTGTTTTAACTACGGGACACATAAGCTGCATATGTTTTGATCTTAAAAGTCTGGCAAGAATGGAAATGGCTCCAGATTTTCTAATCATATCTCTATTTTTGGAGGATTTTGATACCGCAGCAAGAGCTACTGCTCCAGCCACTGCAACTTCAATACGTCGTTGTTTATTTATTGATAACTGAACAGATGCAGTTTCACATATGCTTTCATCTATGTCAAGAAGATCCATCTGTTAAGAAAAAGTAGGAAAAAATAATTATTATAATATTATCAATATTTCAGTAATATAGAAGTTAGTTTAGTATAATGGAAAACTGCATACTGTTCATATCAGTGTTCTTCAGATTTAAATGTACACTTCAACTAAAATAAATTTCGGTGATATTTTTTTTTTGAGTAGTATGCATTTATCCATGAAAACAGCGAAAAAATTAAATATGTTAGTCTTGTTATTTTCGATTTATGAATTTCTGAAAATGGCGATGACGCCACAAGTGTACAAAAGAAAATCATTGGAAGATCCTCCCCTGTCTTGTAATACGTGAAAAGATTAATAAAAAATAATGACAATTTATTTGGAAAATTTCCAATCTTCGTTGCGGGGTGAAAGATTCTTTTATGAACCACAACACCCGTTCCTTTAATTAACAAACAATTAATTAAACCAATCTTCGTTGAAATGTACCCTTGAACTTATTATTAACCGTATACTTTACGACAGTAGCATCGATACTGTCCAGGCTAACAGGCTACTGGTGATACTATTCAGGTTTTTAACATTACAGTGTTCTGCTGTATAAGCCAAGAAAATCATAATTGAAAGTCTTACAAGTTTGGGTATTCCACCATAATGTCTAAAAGTCCTTCTTGCTTTTCTGAATGTTGCAATAGCAGCTACAGCTTGTGCAGCCATTACTTGAACTTCCATAGCCGCATGTGATAAAAGTCCTATTACAACATGTAAACCTCCTGATAACCATACTTGATAACGAACTTCAGCATTCTCACTAACTCCAACAAGAATCATTAAGGCAGACATCTGCAAAAAATAACATTATTAACAGGGATTTATTTGAATGATGCAGTCCTTCGACGGTGTTCTCGCCAAAAATATTTTGTTAGTCCGTATATGTGTTTGTGTCCTTTATGGGGGAATGGGGGTAAAATGTTATCTAAGTGCAATGCAGTTTTTCTTCTGTCAATTTACTACGATTTTAAGATAACATCAACAATCAAAATACATTTGTGTACTTCGGTTGCTCTTTCCTGCATAGTTGTTCAAGATAAACAGACGTAAATTTTCTAAAAATGAAATAAATAACTTTTCAGTCTCCGTATTTATTGCATATACCTCTTTTTTAATTGCACATTACAATCAGGTGCGGTCAGAAGAGGAATGGAAGAGGGAGTGTCGTCCTCCTCCCGAAGTGTGAAAAATAAGGAAGAAAAAGGAAGAAGAAATAGGCAGATTAAAAGAAAGTCCTAAAAATCTCATTAAAATGGTTTCTTTATTAGAAAGCATAAAAAAATTCATCCTCGCTTCGTTCAGTCATTAATGGTTTTCGACTTAGATATTCTTATTCCTAGATCCACCTTCCCCGAAAATGGCAGCTGGAATCTAATTTCTTCAAACTCTCCTTTCTTTTCGTTATTGATGGACATACATCACAGAAAATAAGTGAACTAAAAAAAGGTTTAAAACTTATTAACGTTTATCTCAGTGATATACTAAATTTGCGCTGCAGTATATAATTATAATATTATTAGAAAGTAAATAAATGTCGGAGAGTTAGTTCGCCAAAATAATGTATATTTGATTCACAAAGAAAATGTTATGAGTCGAAGACTATTAATATAATAATCAAGTAATTCTGGTTAGAATAGGACTACGATTTTGACGGAGTGAACTTTCTATTCTTACAGTAATCACATTACCACAAGTTACATTTTAAGAACACGTCCAAAAATAGTCCATTTGCTGGTCTCCTAGAAAATAATGCACCAAGAACGAACTTGTGTGATAAGAAAATTTAAACATAAAAGGCCGTATATCGCTCCACTAACTGGAACAACAGAAAACATAGAAAAAGATCATCTACGGGTGGAAATTAATCAACCACGAACCACCTCATGAGGCGCTACCATGCCACAGATTAATCGATTTCTGCCGCAACACTGTACGTACCAACACATCTTATAATGCTTGTATCGCACATTCCTGTAATTTTTTTTACACTTTATAAGAAACAGTATATCTATAAATCCTGATTTTTCATTAGTAGCAAAATGTGAAGTTGTCTGTATGTGAGTATGTCAATGTGTACAGAACCCGATCCTAGCTGATAGCTGCTGATTGCTTCGCTTGTAAAGTTCTGTAAATTTCATGAAACTTCTATTTTACTGACCTGACATCGAATGATGTCTGTTTCTAATAAATTAATCAACATATCTAATCCACCACTTTCAATAATGGACATTTGCACAGCTTCCTCTTTTAAATCCATTTCAAAGAGTGAGCATAAACACAGTACAGTTGCTGATGGATCACAACACTGAAATAAATAGTAACATTATTATGGGAAATTGACAAGAATCTACAAGTGATACAAGTCATCACTGACTGGAACTCATTCTTTACTAGAAATTTAATCACTAACTAAATTAAGTTATATAAAAAAACGAGGACGTTATTAAGTTCGACTTTCTTATCTCAGCTACAAGTCCGTTTAACTCTTAATTTTATAATTGAAAATATTTCTACTAAATATACACTCGACTATACGGGATTCCAGAAGGTTACTTAAGTTTCAGTGTCTAATGAATAATGATCCTTCAATATTTAGAGTATAAAATAATATTTCGTTTATACATAAATATAAACGTAAACGTTGATTTAACAGTCTAAGAGGTTTGTAACAATAATATGCAAAGTAATGCCTTAAATGATTAATCGACGATCTTGAACAAAAATGATATCTTACCCTAATTAGTTTTATTAATTTTAAAATCTTCCAGAATTGTGCAGGATGATCAGTTGCTGAACCTTTATCTCTCCATCTCTCTCTTCTTTCATCTTCATCAGATTCTTCATCAGATGAAAATATTTCTCTTTCTGTCGAATTAAATATATTTCCACTTAAAGATGAACCTTTCTCAGATAAACTTCTCAAAGCCATACTTTTTGCGGTTTAAAAATATAATTATGAAGTTCTTCTGAAACATACATATAGAACAAAATCAATGAAATTATGTAAGCTGCACAAGAATGGTTAACAGTAACATTAATGGTTTTAATTTTCCAAAGTTAATAATGTGGAATGAGTCTGAGAAAGTTTAAAGCTTGTCACCCACTACGTCGGATCGGAACGGAATTTTATTTGTCATAGGAGATAA
>JAQFYR010000044.1:0-19075 GCA_034694985.1 Campodea silvestrii
GTAATAAAGCAATTTTAAATAATTAGATGTTTATTATTTTTGTCTGTGGGAAACTCCGAAGCGGGCCCTGCCTCACAACACTTTAACGAAAGTTGTTACTAATGGCAAATAATTCGACATTACATATTTCCACGTACAAATAGCCTAATTTCCGCATTTACCATATGGCATATAAGATACAAAAAGTAAACAACGTTTCATCGTTTTCACAAAATATCAATACTTTTATGCCAAACTGCTGTTTTTCTGCTCCTCGACACACTCATTAGGCCTCATATGTATTAGCCCATCATATCATATTAGTTTAAAAAAAATACAGAAAGCTTACGGAACCAGATACATAGTACAGAATCGATACATCAAACCCCAACGCCCACAAAAGAGGACGAAAACACAAAATTGAGTTACAGATCATATCAACCTAATTTTTAGTAACATTGTTAAGGGAAACATTATAAAATTCAATGAAACTTTATTCATATTTCTACCTTGATTTCCTGGAAAGATATTTGGAAAAGGTTAAATGTTTTTGGTGGTAACTGAGACAATGATATTTTGTATATTACCGGTTTCAAGAAAATTCTGATATTAATCAAACCTGGTAAAACTTAAATTGCAAAATATGAAAGATTTATTAATACAATGGAGACTGTTTATCAAAGTTCGATCGTGCGTTACCGAACCCTGATAACATCCCTCCCTCTGAAAGAAATATACTAGAGGGTCCCTCCCACGGATTTATACCTAAAAAAAGGAGAAAGAGAGAAAAAAATATATGTGTATGTGCATAAGTACCTACACTAAATTTAATTCCCTAATCGAAACATTTCAGAAAATTTCACGAGGGAATGCCAAGAACAGAAAAAAAATAACCGACCAAACCCAGATCCAAAACATGAGATTTGTGAAACGCTTCTCCCATGCCACTGGAATGAAACTGAGATACAAAAATATTTGTAGAGATAGAATAAGTACCAAAGCTAAGAAAGCGAAGTTCTAAACAATAAAAAAGAAAACTACCTTAACTCCGAAAATCTGAGTTAAAGAGAAAGCTATCCTGACCTAAATAAAAAGAAGTGAAAGATAAAAAGGATACTGTCTCCAATCTAAGCAAGGTTAAAAATAATAATAATGTGAGAGAAAATTATTCGCTCACCAGTGACCACAGACAATGACAAGGTTCGAAAAGAAAATAGAAAAATACTTAAAATTTTATATATTTTTTTCTGAAGGATAGAGAAAAACGGTAATTAGTTCTTCTCAAAGGGAGAAATAAACCAATCAGACACTTACAACTATTCTAAAGTAAGTCTTTTCCACAAAAGAGAAAAGGATCATGACTAACCTGTAAGCAATTGAATCGCTAACATAGAAATGAGAATTTAGAGGCAAAAACAAATGAGGTAGGGTTGCCTAACTAATGGGGAAACCCCTGCAGACCCTTTTTTTTAGACCATTTTCCAATGCACTCCAATATTTTGGCATAAGATTGATGTAAATTTCTTTTAGATCGCCTAGGATTTTCCTCAGAATAAACATAACTGCTTTCCTGGGGAATAGACAATTCTTTATTAATAACCTCTTCTCCCTGAGAGTTACCAAATGGTATAGAATTATCCATGTTAAAATAATGTTTATTTTCCTCTTGAAATAAAATGTCTAAAGGATGGTCAACAGCTGAATCAGACTTTTTAATTCATTTGAATTGCTGTTGTAGAAGACCTTGGATTTGACAATGTTGTCATTTTGCTTAGTGTCAAATGCAGCATTTGACTTACTTGTAAAATTTCTGAACGTTCTATTGTTATCCGTTGATATTTATTAAATATATTCGATATATGATGCTCACATATAATGTCAAAGGCACGTTACAACAGAATATCTAAAATTGTATGTCCGTGGGAATTTGCCAGCTCTTCCATTACATGCACTTTTTTGTGGCACACAGTATATCACTTCATAATTCGTATAAGTACTCCTTTGATTGATACTGGGGCAGGCGGGCAGCTATTGTAATTTTCTGTTCATTCATAAATTTAATAACTGTGTTCTGTAATATATTTGGTACTTTCTATCGACGAAATTATACGAAAATAATGTACATCAATGATGACTCTTCCAAGTTTTGGTAGATCATGTTTTAACTGTGTACATTTCATCATTGTTCAAAATTAACAAGACATTGAAACGTATATTTGGTTCTGTTTCTTTTGTTTTTTCTGAAAAACTGATGATCGGAAAATTAAAGTTATGAAGTGTAATTGAATAAGTACATACTAAGGAATCTAATATAACATTAACAAACAACTCGAAAGAGTCAGTAGGGGACGATATTATATGAGGAAGACACATATTTTTCATCGTCTGGACTGATGCCATAACATTTCGATAACTGCGGAAATTTGATGCCACCCTCTGTATTTCAATTTCCTTTAGATATCTTTGAGCAAATTTTAAACAATTTTTTAGGACCTACCACTCCTGGGATCAGTCCTTCACAGTCCCATAATTTCGGTATTTAAAAAACGCCACAGTCAATGATGAGTCATAGTACCTCCCGATGATGTCTGACTATTTACTTTTGTTCCTTTAACAGTTTTTCGATTATATGTTCTCCAATTTGAAACTTTGTGAAAAACAGATGGTTTGGTATAAAACAGATTGTCTTGGTATAAGCGTTGAATATATTGGATGGAAGACTTTCCATTCCTCCTTCATTTCCATGTGCCTCACTTACCGATTAACCATTGGCCTGCTTTCAGCGAATCTGTTTGATGAGACTCTTTACTATTACTATTGATATGATAGTGCTTATTCCTACCCCTGGTAGTATGGTGTTCCTCAGCAGTTTTCTCCGATGTTCTTGATCCTTTGCCGACTGGCGATATTTCGGAGGTCCCTTTTCTAGAATCTTCCAGGGGGTTTTCCTTCCCCTCGAATAGATTTCTCTTAGTGTCTCTTTCCTCTCTGGCCTCTTCCTGGTCTTGACTTTTGCTGAGGTGGAATGTGCATTATTCTGCTTGGATCGCTTGAAATTTGGTTATTCGCCATCCGTTGAGGTGGATGTGTCAAACGCTGCGGAGTTGCTCCCGGAACTTGAAATGAGATTATGTGTGACTAAAATTTTAGTAAAGCTTTTATACTCAGATCTGGGAAACTTATTCTCATATTCTATTATGCAAATCTTAAAATTGAGCAATAAGAAATCTCAAAGTCTATTATTCACACTTTTTAAAATTGAGTAATATATCTCAATATTAGAAAAATATCTTTCTTAGGCATAAGAAATTGCTTAAGTCATTGATTAAGCAACTACTTTAAGCATTAATATTAAGCAGCTAAGCTTTAAGATTAAGCAACTAAGCTTGAACTTTAATGCAGTTGTGATATGGGCATTACATCAATGAGAAAACTACAACAATATGTTTTACAATAAATTTATTTGAACAGGTGCTTATATTATTTAGGAATGAATAAAGTTTCAAGTTTCATGTGTTTACATCATTTGCAGTTGGGCAGTAAACAAACAAAAAGCAATAATAATGTAAAAGAACAATGCAATATACAATTACAAGCATAAAAGTCATGTTATCAATATGTTGACTTCCTGGAAACTTATACACATCATACTCATGACACAAGAAAAAATATCAAGTATAATCTGCATAACAAACAAACGTTTCAAATATTTTCCACATGGCATTTATATAATTCACAAACTCTATGCCTTAGTGTAATAAATTTTACATTTTTAGCATAACTGGCATCATATGAGGAACGAGGTAAATAATTATAAATTTCAGTGCCTTTAATTACTGACACATCTTTTGTTTGTTTCGCATTATTCACAGCACAAGAAAAGTAATGATCATCAAAAAACAAGCGCACAAAAAAAAACATACCCTCGCATTCAATAATACTTGATTATTTTAATCATTTTTTTAAGCCACTGTTGTTTCATGAATGGTCAATATAGATGTCAGCCGACGGTGTGTCACGGCGTATTCTATACGGCGCATCGCTTGCCTACGGGGAAATATTTGACCGTACCTGTTTGCGTAATTGCTTGGTTTCATTCCGGGTGGGCAATGTACTGTATCTTGATGGCATCAAATTGTAATTCCTTCAAATTCGTTTGTACACCTACAAACAGTGGCTTGAGGTCGTTTGGCGATTTATTCTCTGAATTCACCATCCATATGTGGGTATAATCCTTAGCTGCGGTTGTGAATGGGTCTTGTACCACCTTCATTGGCGAGTATCTTGAAAAGGGCACAGTTATCACCTACTTTGGGGTGGTTACATGAGCACTTGAAGGTTCTTCTTTTTGATTGGAGCACTCGTCAGTTGTATCGACCTCCTGAGGGGTTGGGTCAGTTGTTTCGACCTCTTTAGGGGTTGGGGCACGCTTCTTCTTAATGGGTCGTGCCATGTCATCGCTACTATGCTCGTCTGAATGTGCATTGACCGACCTCTTGGCTTGAACAGACTTTCCCCTCTGCACTCTTTGTATGTTTCCTAACATATTCGTCATCGCCTGTCCACTGTTCTTCACCATAGTCTGGAACACCGTCTGAGTCAACTTCTCGTGACTTTTTTGGCAGGGTCTTCTTGCGTCGTAATTCGGGAAGTTTCTGAAGGGAAAAAGGGTTGGTTAGGTATTTGCATGAAAGGATTGAATATAAATTCGCATGAAAGCATATTATTATAAATTCCTTATTTTGTTATATATAAAAATTGCTGCATGATTTTATGTTTATTTCACATATAAAAAGTATTTAAATATCTGTTATTGATGTTTAATTTCAGTATGAGAATTATGACAAAAGAAGCAATAAAAAGCTGAAAGAAGATGAAATATATAAAACTCACAAAATCTTTACATGAAATCAACAATTCTCTTTAGAAATCCAAAATATTATGACAATTCTTGAGTTTCTTGTTTCAGCTAAAGTTTCGGAATGCAACGTAGTTAACACCTGAAAGCTACGCATATTGATCATTAGAATGAAAGCTTACAATCCTGATGTCATGAATTTAGGAAAATAACTGAAAATAAAACTCGTTCCAGCATTAAGACCCAGTGATGATTCGCATCTTCTTCTTAGCCCGCAACAGCATCTAATGGACAAAGGCTGTCCGTCTAATAACTTTCGCTATATAATACCTGCAGTCAGTCTTGTTTTAACATGTTTGTAGAGTGAGTGGACAATTTGAAACGTTCCCCTGACAGTGCCAAGCTTGGAACTATCAAACTACCAAATATGCTGCGTAAACGTGATTCCGAATATGATTTCCACATTAGAAGAAAATTATAATCTTCTATATTTCTCAATCCATCATCAAAGGGATCAGCTTTTACAATCCGAACAATTTTTCATTTTCGATAATAGTCTTTTCGCTGTGTATCCGCTGAAGTATATACATGCATTATTCTGGGCAAGTGTAAATTCATCAAGTTAGAAGGATGTATTAACTCTTGAATATAGTCGTCAAATTTCGTACCATGTTCATCAAACAGATGCATTATTGTTTCACAGTAGCAGTGTGAACAATGATGTTAATAAAATGATATTCTTCGCAATCTGACCTCTCTCATTTTACAATATGCTCATTGAGAGCACACTTTTGAAATGTTCCAGGAAATGATACGCTGTAAGGTTGGTGCAGTAGAATCCGTGACATCGTATAATAGGAAACAAATTCTCAAGTGAATCTTGATTTAACCTGCGAGTAGGTAAATATCGAGGTCAATCTCTTCCTTTTTCTTCGTTTAACGTTTTCATAATATTAATACTGCACGTATTGTATGTTCCAGCCCCGAGAAGCAAGATAGTGATTACCTTACATCATCTACTTCCCATTTAGAAATGCACTTCAAAGCGTTCTGCACTCTATACATATACTACAGGGTCTATTCTCAGTATGTCTTTACGCAACCGGTAGAGATTCAAATTTCACTGTGCAGGTGGCTCCATGTCATTTTTTCCATACTTATAAGTTGTAATAGTAAAATGCAGCGCAATGTAAGTTAAAGGCGAATGCGATTTGTATGTGATTTGTAAGAGCTCAGATTAGGGGTACATGATGCTCTGTTGCGATCAAGACGGAAGCGAAAAATGGCCACCGCTTAAGGGAAGGGAAATGACAGTCGGAAATCGGTAAATGTTAATGGAATAAATAAATCGACAACCTGTAAGGTTCAACTTTTGAACCAGGGTATCAGGAATTTTCTTGCCAGTGTTGATAAGGATGATATTTCTGAGTGTTCGCTCTCCAGTACGATAATGGACACTCCCCGTAGAACAATTCTTCGTCCAAGTAGCTTCCAACTTGTCATATTCCTGTCCCATTTATGATTTGGCTGCTTGAGGAAATTGAACAGATTCTTCTGTAGAATCTTGAGTGATTGTTGAGTTGAATATATTTGCGAACTTTCTTCGTTATCTGATTCATCTGGTTTTCGAGGAATTACACTCTTACAAAAGCAGATTCCTTCAACTTCGCCCTCCTGAACAATCCATTACGTCGAAGGTTTTCTCGCTTAAAGGTTGTTTTACGGAAAGAAATGCACATAAGGGAGGTAGTCTCTATCAGTTTGGAGGTAGTCTCTATCAATTCTGATCTCTTTAAAAAATAGCCTGGACGGAACACCTGGGAATGTTTCCTTGTGAGAGAAATATTCATTTCATCAACTGTTGCTTTGATTTGTTTTTTGTGTAAGATGATAATTGTCTTTATACATATCAATTGGTGATGCTCCATTTTCCCCAACAGGTGAACACCGACAGGGATGCCATTATTAATAACTAATTATATTTAATTTTACTCTGTGTTGATCGTATATTTTAACATCCTTAGTTATTATTTTTTTTTAGTTAAAAATGTATATACGTACAAACCATTAAGAAAATGGTAAAATACTAAAACGATGAACATAATTATAAAAATGTGCACCGATAAAGAAAAAAAAAGAATGTGCATTCGTAGGTTCTCTGTTTGGAGTATTCAATAAGTTTCAGTTTTTTCGGGATTGTTGAAGGCACATTGATTTGTCCAATTTTCTCATATCCACTATGTTATTGGTTTCGTTTATGGACTTCAATGGTGGTCTTTCTGCAGGTTTTAATTTTACTGTGTCACTTTTATCATTAATAATGGTTCTTCTGTACAAGTACATGTTATTGTACTTATCATAACGTTCGGCCCCGAAGAGTGGCACATTTTCGGAATTACTACCAGCACAGTCTTTATTTCAGATAGATTCCAACCTCCCTCACAGCAGAAACGGATCGGCGGTGATTAGGGATGTGCCGAATATTCCATAATTTTTCTTAAAATTAATTTTATATGAGTTATATTAAATAAAAGTTTTGCATTATTCGTCACAGAGAAGTATTGTGAAGCAAAATGGTAAACACTGGGTTGCTATCATCAAAATGGCACTGAGCTCTTGTCCTTGGAAAAATTCATCCAAGAGTTTGATATTTGTTTGCATGCCTGACTCCACCAACTTTCAATGTGCTGGTTTGATGTGTTGTTTTACATACACGAAACTGTTTTTAAATTTGAAATGGTCAGTATCATTTCTCCTAGAAATGGTTTCAAAATTTCTAAAGCTGAATATTACATACGATGGTTGGATCATAGAATTCGAGATACTAGTTTTATTAATTGCTCTGCGGTTGTTAGATAATATTCGATGCCAAAGAAATCAAGTGACACATCTATCTATTGACTCTTCTAAATACTGCGGATATGTTAGTAGGTTATCTCCGAGCATCCCATTTCATGATTTTCAGTTGGCATAGTTATTACATTAAACACTAACTCTGAAAATAATCTAATTATAAATCCACCATGTACAGCTCTCAGTGCAATAAAACACCAGTATTTCCTTTGTCAAACCACATGTGTCCACTTCCACTTTTCAAATTTCGTCTTAGAGCATGGCACTTACCTGTAGGTATATTTTACTGATACTGAGAAGTAGAATCTTCGTTGCTGGGTTATGCCTTCTTCCCGGTACATATCTCGTCAGTTTGACTCAGGTTTTTATTAGCATGCAGCCACATGGGAGCATGTAAACAAGTCCCTTGGATACCGACAAAATATTTTGCAACAGAATCACCCAACTTGCAAGTGAAAGAGCAACAAACTCAAATCACAATGTTGCAGTTGGCCTCATGTTATCATGCACGCAATCTTTTTCACCAATTGATGGCTCATCTAATATGCTTAGTGACATTTCTAACCAAATGCTGATGACAAGTGAGTGGAATAGAAAAGTTATCTATTTTTGTAAGGAAGTAAAAATTTCGCTGTTTTTAAATTATTTACCTATATTATTTCATTTGCCAACACATTAGATATTTCAATAAGCTTATTTTAAAAACTTAATATCACCATGTATTTCTACGCTCATCTAAATACATATACAACATCATGTCAGATGTGTCAATACCCCCCATGTATTTATTGTATGAAAAAATCACTTTTGGTTTTTTCAAAATTTGGTTCTGACCTCGTCGTGGTACTTGGTTTTCTTCAAAGCACGCACTTGTGTTAGTTGATAATAGAATTACTGGATTTTTCTGAGATTTCTTTTCCCTAAAACCTGTGACAAGTAACTGATCAGTACGACAATTTTTGATTTCACCAATTCCAAACTTGTCTTTTATTACGGCTGGTAAGTACTTCCTGTTTTTTCGAACAGTTCCCGTTACGAAGGTACCTAAACTGTACAATTTTTGGGCAACTTATAGTAGCACCAGTTTTAAACTTATATTAAAAATAGTTATTACTACATATGACATTATAACGATTCGCCACCGCAATATAATAATTAAGATAATTATTATGGATACTGATTAGCTGGCGGCTAGGCAATGCTAAATTTACTAGATGTGGCTGAGGAGGTATCCCCGTTTACGTAGTATTCCCTATGGTTGGGATAGCTGGCTGAATTGTAGCCTGAGGAATTAATTTCTTTTAATATTTTACTAATTATAATTTATTTTCAAGTTTCAATAATATATATAATTATATATATACATTGCTCTATTCGGTCGTACTGTACTGGTAACACATCATATTGAATTATAACAGAATACTCAAATGATATCCATAAAATAGGATTTTTATTGAACATATAACAATAATAATAATAAGCATTAAAGACTTTATAAAATGACAATTATAATAACATCGTAGAAAATAATAATAGTTTTCAATAAACACATTTTTTTATCGGCGACTGATGTAAACTGATAAATTAATTCACTGATTTGTATTTCGTTGTTTCCGGTACTAATATTACGTTTTTTAATTATATAAATTTATATTTTCATTTAAACTAGTATGACACCATATAGGCCAGACATTTCCCCCAAAATAATCAAATACTCACATCTTGAGATAAGACATCTAACATTACACTATATGCACTACATATTCTAATCTTCACTAATGCAGTAAAATGCATTTGCTTTTTATACAAAAAAGATATCCTTGTGGAAATTGAAAGTTGCATTGGTGACCTTTATTCACGGTCTTAAGTCAAGAAACTATCTTGCAATATATTAAATACAAGGAATTTTAGCTTAGGTCACAATTGGTGAGGTTTTAGAGTGCCAAATCGTGATATGGCCCCAAAATAAATATAAAAATTGGTTAAATAATTTTGATGATCCTACATTAAAATGATGAACAATTATTTACCCAAATTAACGAATTTTTAAGTATCTCCTTCCTATATAACATCAAGCTTATTTACTGATTTCATACATAATTATACAATTCTTAACAAAATTTAAATTGATCTCGTAAAATAAAATAATTTCAAATTCAGCATCATATTTATCGGTAAGAATATAATTTGAGTCCAACTATCCAATTGATGTATCGTTGGCTGGTTTCTAATGAGGCATGTGATCATCGTACGTGTTACTTGAGGCATGGATTGTGATATAACAAAAGTGGTTTGCTTCAAGGGATAGTGGTGTACATAACATAACCAGTTTCACGGCCACGATGAGATGATCTGCTACTGTGTGATTGTGTGATGCTTTAGAGATCGGCAGGACATGTCAAACAATATCATTCCATGGATTCATACAATTGTCATTCACATTAGCTAAAAATATATAAGCATACAAAAATTAGTTAGCAAAATACATATAAAAGTGATAATTTAGGACGTGGATTATACATTTTTAAATTTTCTGTTACTACAACTTTATTATTCATTTTAAATATCTTGTCATACATTTGTGTATCACCTGGGATACGTCTATAATTTATAAATTCCTCAATATCAGCAAAATTAATTAAAGCATAATGGCATTTATTAATAGTACAATAATTAGTGGTTTCAAAATGTGTTGAACAATCACCTACATTATATAATTTATCCCCTTTAAAAGGTTTCAATTTGTTCATACAATAAACATCACGGTTTAATATTAACTTATAATATGCACATTGTCGTTGGTCAGAAGAATATAAAATGGAATCTTCAGTTAATTGTTCAATAAATTATTTAACTTGATTAAAATGTAAGGTATTTCACTATCTGATTTCAATCTTAATTTATGTACAGAGGTCAAATGATCATTCAATTCAAACACTTTACGATCAAACTCCATAATATTACAAGGGTTTCTAAATTCCTGGATATAAAATTCACCAGTTCCAACACATAAAATACAAATTTCTCTTATGATTCTTAATGACGCTTGCTTATCTGCCAAAAAATTCGTTTCAATGATAAATTAGTCATTAAGGTTTCGAAGTGCTCTATTACTCATATTTGAATGCAATAACAGTACGGGTTTTCAGCACTCGTTATACCCGTGGCCAGGGTCCTCCCAATATGATCCATTTTTGAATATGGGCCAGCTGAGTGAGTAAAGGAATAAATTCAGTTTACGCCGTGTAAGGCGGACCTGTATGACTCCGGTCAAGAGTTTCCAGAGCACTCACCCTGTCAAGCAGGGCAGTGACTAACTTACTGAATTCGGGGTTTACAGTCCCCCGTTGGACTATAAAGACACTCGGCTCGTGTTCCCAGAGTTAAAGTCCCTGGATAGACTTCTTGGCCTGTGTTCCCAACGCTGGGGCTCGAGTCGCAGGTAACCTCGACCAGTTAGTGCGGCACTACCCAGCCGTCGGTCGCCCATTGGTTAAGACCTCAAGTCAAGCCCCCACACGATCTGGAAGTTCTTGCAAAAATCAAACAAAACTAAGAGTGCGTAAAAATGAAAGTTTTTTTTTATAATTAAGAATGGCTACATCACTGAAATTTTGGACAATTATATATTTCAAAGGACAACAAAATTTACATATATAAAGAAAGAGTGTTATTACTATAATATTAGAATGTATTACTTCGGATTATTGGTTGCTTCCATAGGCAATTTCAAGTTCTTACAATTGTCGATATCCATGAGTTATACACAAATTTACTTGATCCCTGGATGGAAGACATATGAAAATGTATTTCGTCCTTCTAGATCGGAATATTATTGGGTACTAATTCTACAACGCCCCGTACAAAAAAAAAGGTTTAAATGGGGCAAATATTCTCAAGTCAAATTGTCCCCACGACAATGTCAATGTTTTTTTTACCTGGGTACCATCCATCATCATACATGACGACAACCCAATCGCCTTTATTAACATTAAATATATTCTCACAGACTTCAGCATGTTTTAAGGTTTCTTGAAAATCAACTGAACTCTGCACTGGAAGATTTGCTGATATATTCAATTAAGGAAATGCTCAATGAATCAAATAATTTCGAGGAGAAAATGAGACCAGTTATCACATGTTAACACATTATTTTAGGAAGAACATTGATTTTAAATTTGTTTTTCTGTAAGTCTGTAAATTTGGGGATTAAAATCAGTCACATTCATTTTAAGTAAACTTGTTGTACTTTTATTCCTCATTTCAGCATTTTTAAATGCTATATTGATATCAGTTGCTGTTTTTATATATTTCCTTTGCTTATTTGAATTATAAAATGCCATTGCCAACATGGTATATTCTTCATGCATAACGTATGGGGCACCACATCCACATAAATATAATGTATCGTCTGTTAGATTTTCATCGGCTTTAATTTCCGGACTACTTTTAGATACGTTAGCAGGTAATATTCTTAGGTTGTCTACGTCCAAATCTAATTTTATGCATAAATCAGGTATCATAGACTGATGACATGCCTCAGCTTGTTTTTCTCTATCTTTGGATAATCCATACCGACTACATATTATTATTAATTTACTTTCATGCCAAGTTTTATACGCTGCGTATATACTGTACTTTTGGTATGCTTGGGAATTCTCAGAAAGCAGAAGTAAAACACACTGGCGTCATGTAATTTACGCCATATGTTGGTAATTGTGTCTATTCTTAAACGACCGTCTATCTGGTATAATAATATTTCGCATTCATCGTCATCAAATTGAAATCCAACATGGTCCAAACAGAAATCCATTTTAATGAAATTTCGAAAACACCCGAAAGGCAAAACATCAACGAGAAATTTCGATCATCAGTGCTTAAATCTTCTAATAAAGTAGTGACTCTGTACTTTAAGTAATCTTCCTTCACCTTTAAAGGATTGATTTACCGGTACTCGTTGAGATTTCTCAGGTGTTTTTGTGAATTGTTTGGAAATTTCTCTTTGACTGAAACTGATGTATTTTGAACAGAACCGTTAGTAGATTTCTGATCTGAATTATTTTTTCATAATACATTTTCTGGGAATGTGTCGCCTGTAGCCTGTAATCTTGAAGTTGAAATTTGAAATGATGACGGTGTAATTAACTGAAATTGCGATGTTCTCATTTCATTAATTTCAATTTGACGTACTATTGAATTTGCATTTTCGTTTACAGAAAGACTACTTAAATTCTGAGATGAAGATGATTGAGTAATAGGTGGTTGTAACGGACTTAGACAATCATAAACAAACATGAAATAAATTTTTAATCCCAATCCACAGAACGATATTAGTATTCAGCTCATTATTCTAGAGGTATTTAAATAAAATTCAAATCAAATTTCTAAAAGCAGATGCCCCGAGTTGAAATGAAACGTAGACATCAAAATAACAAATTAAATTTCGAATTTCACACTCATTTCTTAAAATATAGCTTAGATCTTATAAATATCTTACCCCTGAAGGTGCATTTACCGTTTTCTGTCCCCTATTTCTGGTACAAGGGGCCATTTCCATCATAAAATACAAATTTTCAACTCGACAATATTTTATTCTCCGTAAACATAAAACAACAATGACCAACCCCTTAGATAATGAAATTTCACATTCAGTACAAACATTTATAAAAATGATCAGTAATAATAAATTTCGTTCTTTTGTCGACTAATGATATTCATACCCTTTTAATCTAATAATAAAAATTTTGAAAATAATAAATATACTAAAAATTAAATTACCTTTTACAAAACAGACTATTACATTACAAAATAAGGCAAAATACCAACAAGAAATTAATTATTTATCAAAAATTAGCGCAATATAAATCCCCCCTTTTTGAAATTAAGTTTATGAATCCCTCTTAAAATTATTTTCAAAAACATTACACAACATATAAACCTTCTCTTATTACATATCCATCCCTTTCCATATTAACTTATACATTCAAAGTTAATCCTTTAGAACATTCCATCCAACATACCTTGGTGTAATTCACCATACTCTGCACGCATGTCTTGTATCTGACGTTTACAGTTGATAACGATGTTTCTTATTTCCTTTAATAATGGATCTTCAAGATCACGCTGGGGAGCTCGTGGTACTTCCTCCTCCATGAAATAAGATTGAAAAGATATTGGATTCTCATATCCACGTCGGACTGGAATATTCAGTTCTTGCAAAGTTCGGGGAACGGAAAAAATCCGAGTGCCTGGGAGTCATAAGACGAGAATAGTCAACTTTCGGAGGAGCTTTCCTGTAATTCACTCAGAGGGTATGAAAATATCATCATAAAAGTCTAATTATGGTGATATTAAAAAAATGCAGTTGGCATTGGATGAGTGAACTAAAATGTGTACTATGAAAATTAAGTACGTACATTAGCTTGTACGGTACAGAAATACTCAAAACTTTATTAAAAGTTGGTTGTCGGATTAAAGTACGGTAGCTGTATGAATATGGAAAAACACCCATTTTCCTTATTTTGTGGGAGCGTCAGACTACCAGGTCATTTGGTGATCATGGTTGGTTGTTCTTTTCTCCAATTCACCCATTACCAAGATATTGTATAATGGACGTTATTAACTGTTATCTGATCATACACTTGGCGAGGTGTATATAATGTAACTGTTCTTGTATATAATGTAACTGTTCAGAACCATGTGGGAAAACATGTTGAAGACCACATTCGTCCAGTATTTGGCCGTTCTATGCGTTTATCGAGATACATAAACAATATCATGTCGGATCTGTCTGTAGCCTCATGTACTTATTGTATGAAAAAATGGGTTCGTAGAGGTACCGGGATTTCTTCAAAATGCTCAACAGCGTTTGTCGATAATAGAATTACCGGATGTATCTGAGAATTTTTTCCTGTGACAAGCAACTGTTCACAACGACAATAGTTTCATCACAGCAGTGTAGGCTAAACCATGTTTGTTTTGCTGAGTTTTTTTCCACTAGACACCATGATACACAAAACATGTTAGACACGACCAAAACACTAAGCATCCAGAGCTTGTGTTCGGTAAATAATGCATACGAGATGTATGGTTTTTATTCCCTATAAGACTATAACCGACACTTAGTTTTTGATGATGAATAAAGTGGCGCCTAAACAACATGTTTGCATGATCCAAGAGTGACTGAAACTTGGCGCACGTATCATAGCCATCTTCGCCCGGTTTGGAAAGGAGTGTATTGTTTACCAAATGGAGAAACTGTAAAATGATTTGAAATCTGTTTCTCGAGAACATCATGTGGTACCAACCAATTTTTTGCAAGATAATAGTGTATCAGTATGACTCAGTTGTTGGTTTGCCTGTAATACCCATATTCAACATGGCGGATATGAATTTCTTTATTTTTTGCACAATTACGTTTCTCCATTTTCTTACCGTTGATTGTGGTGGAAGGTTTGGATGCGCGTTTAACTATTGCTCAGCATAAATGTTAGCCTGCTGCACTAACAAATCAAATCGAAATTTGTTTCAGGAAATGGCTTCCTGTATCGTAATATAACTTTCATTTATAGAAAACAAGAGTTTACTCAAGATTTTCTGATATGAGATTGTAAGTTTCCTTTATCCATGGGAAATTGTTACCACAGGAATATATCAGAATAGGTTATGTGCACATTTTTTTCATTGAAAATCACCACCCGAAAACTTCAAACGCATTACGTTTAAGAGCACAATATGACAGATATCAAGACAAATTGGTGTTACTGACAAGTTCAGAACGATCAGTACCTATATAAAAGCAGCGCAAAGTGCATATTGAAAATCCGACTATTTCTACAGTATCCAATGTTCTACAACAGTTATTCTTTCTATACAGAACCTCACGATTACCATTCCATAGTTTAAAATTAAGTGTTGGAGTTATATGTTTCAAAATATTGATATTTCGTTGCCTTAATTAAAGCACATTATTTTCCTATTATTTGCAGCAATTGACCGGTAACCTTTACGCAATTTAAATCGATAACGAGAACCCTTACAATGGTTCTGAAAACTTATATCCACGTCTAAAATAGTACTCCACTCCTCTGTTGTTTCTACATGAGATCAGTGAAGTTTTGATAATAATGTAATATTGTTGTGATTACTACCTGATGTAGAGGTGCACTTTGCGATTGATTGAGTGAGGGGTACAGTTGCTGAAAATATATAGATTTACCATGAACTGAGCTGAAGAAATGGTTTTATTGGTTTTCCGGAAGTTGTCAATCGGTTGAGATGGACTGGATGTTGGTGTTTATTGTCTTTTGCAAAACTGAATTGAACACATGACCCAAGTCGTACACCACTGGATTTCTACTGCGGTCCATACTTTAAGCGTCTCTCACGTAAACATAAAACTTCAACGCAAATTTCCATGTCATATTTGGATAATTTTACAATCGTGTAAAAGTTTATCATTCTGCCAAAAGTGGTGTTAGAATGCACAGTGATTGCATGATCATAGTTTGCCTTGTGGCGAATTTAATAGTCCTATGAAATTCAACCAGACCTAGTTTATTGCGTAAAATCATACGTTTAGAATTTTGTTATGAATATATGTAACCTCATATTTTACGACTTATGACGGCCACACTACCTGACATTTGAGTCTGTATGTTAGAAAATAAATATTCCCAGCAGTCGATGTATATTTTGGTAATACATGCTGATATAGCTCACACACTATTGTGTTCATGTGGTTGATTGTAAGAATGTAGGAATAAAACAGGTGATATTTTGACTTTGGCACCTATCGGCGTTTTAGAGTGAATCATAACAGTCATAGCTGCAAATTAATAAATACGAGTACAAGGAAAATTGCGTATTCCTTGATATTTATATATGACATATCCAGATACAATGACTGAAGCAAATCAAAAAGGCAATACGTTTCATGAATTTACAGCACATAAATGTTAATCCTACGACACGAGGTATCGAATCTGTCACCTACAGTTTCGACGAAAACGTCATTGTTTCCGAAATCCCGATGTGTCTTTTTTTCTTCTTAAAGTAGCAGCTGAACATTTATCCGAATGCGACATTATTTTAGAATACCACTCTTCTGTCGTCACTGTTTTCATTATTTGTTTAGGAATAAACATTAATGGTATTCAAGGTTTCAGAAATGTTCGTTTACTGTTGTCATATTTTCTCAAAAATGTTACTCTCTCTCAAAGAAAATATTCAAAGTTATTCCATGAATTACATTTAACGAGAATTGTCAATTATATTTTTAATGTATAACAAAGTCATGTAATGTTCTTCATATATAGTAATTAAGGTTTGCTGTTAACAGGCATCGTTACATTAATTCAACAACAATTTAAGACAGGAAATAAATTGTTCTCCAGCAGGAATCGAACCCGGTACTTCTCGGTTAGCACCGAGCGGACAGACCACTACATTATGGAGAAGCTAGATTTTCCTTCGTCTTAAACTGTACATACTACAACACCATATAGAAGGTAAATAAAATTTGCAGAATCTAAAGGATACGAGTATACAATGATTTGACTTCAGTCAGCGTCAACTGATACTACTATGTAATTTGTAATAAATATCATGTAATGTTCTTGATATATGGTAAATTTACCATATATGGTAAATTTACCATATATCAAGAACATTACATGACTTTATTATAAATTGAATATCCATTTCCTGTTTTTGAACAAATATTAAATAATAAATTGAAATTTATTATTCTAAATAATTATTTTAATGTAGCTGAAACCAACTGGAATTACACCATTTTACAGTGCTAAATTTCAAGTAAATTGATTTTAGGAACAATATTTTCAATGCAGAAATTATACGCACTTAATAGTGAGGAAACTCTGTTTTTAGAACGTTGGGTTAAATACGTACGGCCGTTTACCTTTCCAATAAACTTTGAATGTTTATGCTGTAGCGATATGCTTGTGACTAGATTGTTCCAGAGAAAGTTATTTATTATAGGAGCCGGTATAACGAATTTATTTGAATCGAAGTTTAATCGGCTGTTATTTTCCAGCAGCAGATACTTTCCAAAATGGCTAACTCAGTAAAATTAATATCGATAGTGATTTTACCCCTTTAGTTAATACAGCGATATAACACAAGAAAAAAGTGAGTCCCAATTTTTCTGCTGTGTTATATATCACTGTAATTACTAAAGGGGTGAAAACGCTATCGATATTTAATTGAATATTCTCCCCCTTTGTCCACTTAAAATAAAATGAAAACCTATATGCTCTAATTTTAGATGAAACACAAGTGATCGAAAACATTTCAAATATATTTTTTATACATTACTTTTATATTTGTATCAAAGTTTCAGCACTATTCCAAAATCACACTAAGAAATTAACTTGTTTATACTACAATAATATATATAATTTATATATTAATCATCAGCCTACATTCGACAGATTTGGCGGTAGTAATAACATAATCACGTTATTGTAGATCTTCCCGTTTACACGGAACCCATTTCACTTCTATTTACAAAACTGAAATACAGTATATCTATATAATCTTATTCAAAACAACTAATATAAATTTTAGTTAATTATGTAAGTTCACAGGCCGGGTGCCTAAACTGTTGCATTGGTTGAAAATAAAAACACACTAAGTTACTACTACTATTCAAAACAAAACTGTCAAATATTTTTTTAACTTTTTATTTGATTGCTATATGAGAATGACGATACTGTTCGCATTTATTACAGTTGCTGTTACAATAAAACATCGTACGTCGATAATACAACTTATTAAATATCTAACTTATCACTTACCTAAAACTCGTAACCAGGAATCATGACAATTGTGTTCCTCTTCAGTTGTACGACAGCAAATAAACCAGTAGAAAACAGCAACCAGAAATACTGGAGAAATAACCACAAAGATAGTTGCGATCATTTTGAATGTCTTTTTTTCGAAATTTTAAAATTTGTGAGGTAGCAGCTTTCCTAATGTGCCACACACCAGTTGATTAGAACTGTTCAACAGTATAACAGGAAAACAATATTTGAAATTATAATTAAAGATCCGCTCCTTTTATTGCATTTATATTTTCTTATCTTTCATGCTAACGTTAAAACACTCCCTCTAAGCCATAGAATTATTCAATACCAAATATAAAAATAATATATAAATTATGTATGATAATAATACTATATTACGTACTTTTCCCACAAAGTTTTCACTTATTTTTATTTTGTGATAAGATAGATGATAAAGTGTGTTTTGCATCTCCAGATTACTATGCCAGTGACCTGTCATCTGTGATAACTGAAAAAATGATAATAATATGGGAAGTATACGTTATATATTTAATATATACTTTAAACATAAAAAATA
>JAQFYR010000045.1:0-18975 GCA_034694985.1 Campodea silvestrii
GGTGCTTAAAATAGAACGTATTTTAAGCACCACATTTATTATTTATCTAAGCTGGTAATAATAGAACATATTTTATCCGACAAAATATAAAAATTTCTCTTTATTTAACACAAAGTAAAAAGTTAATTAAAAGTATATAGGAAATAAAGTACTTGTATTTGTTCCACGTACTAAGACTAATTAGCATGACTGATTGTAAAAGTGAAAACTACCGTGATTGAACTTGACATTCAATTCAAAGTGGTTAAACTAATTAAAACTGCATAGGAAACAAAATGTTATTTTGTTGCACGTACTAAACCAATATGCATGACTGATTGTAAAAGTGAAACTGGTTATTTACAGTATAAAAACGAATATAACCTTGCATCTAATTTGTGGTTGTATTGAATAATGAAATGCTGTGTATTATGTAGAATACACAATTTGATATTGAAAGTACGAGAAAAGTGTATAATGCAGTTTTTGCAAGGTTTTGTGATACGGTAGAAATATTTTCAGTGCAAATAATAATGTCAAGGGAAAAATATAAATTGAAAATTGCAGGGAAGTCTAGACATATTGACCTTAACTACATTACTATTTACGGGAAAAGGAAGAAAAGAAAAAATGAGAAAAAATTTGAGGACAATGTATAGGGAAGGATATTGAGGCATATAGTAATCAACTGATGTACTATTTATGGAAAATTGATGTACTGTTTAAGGAAAAAGGAAGAAAAAAATGAAAAAATAAAGGACAATGCATAGTATATAAAACGAAAACACAAATGAGAAAATAACATTCTTTGAGTATCACCAGTTATAGAAAAATGGAATCCGGTAGCACTACTATTGTTTGTAACATCTGTTACAAAGTTTTTTCAAGTGAAATCGATATGAAAAACCATCTTGCCACGCATTTTGGGATGTGCTATCAGTGTAATGCATATCCTATACTTGGTGACATTAAGGAACATATTTGTCCAAAGAATCGAAAAGTTTGTTTTAAATGTATGATATTAGCTATGAAGGACCATAGTTGCTTTAAAAAGCTTAAACCGACAACATCAAATCTGCTGACGATGAAACGGTGAGTTTAACTACTTTTATTATTCTAAATAGTCAGCAGAGAAAAATATATTTCATAAATTATATTTTTTATTATTAGGAAATGCGATGCTCCGGCAAAAATTGTTAAAAAAATGAAGATTGGATTTAAACCAGCTGATCAACCAGCCAGTACCAGTCAACAACAGATGTTTGTTATTTTGGACAGTGATGATGAGACTACCATCAGAAATAAAACAACTGATGGGACAGTGGTGAAACAGAAAGTACCGACAGAGGATGATGAATTGTCGAGAAGGAAAGAAACTGATGACGATGAAGATACAGAAAGCGGTATTTTAACAAGTGACGAATCAGAACAGCAGACAGATGATGAAGATTTACGAGAGATAGAAGAGGAGCGGATGCTCAATAAGAAAGAAATGAAATTGCTTAAGAAAAAAATGTAAGGTAATATAAAATAATTGTTGTAGTACAATGCATGATATTTATTTGTAATATTTTATTTTTTAGACGATGTCCTGTTTGTTTACAGCATGATGGTGATGAAAAGTGGAACCATTTTAAACTAGTACGAGAAGCTTTACAGAGTACATTTAAGAGCTATCAATTTACTACAAAGTATACGGTAAAGTTAACTCCCTATTTTATTTGTTATTATTTATATGATGAAATATTCGATTTAATTAGAAAAGAAAAAGAATCGGTAACTAATAGATATATTAAATGTCAATTGCTGTTCAGTTTTTTAATGATAAAGGAATCAGATAAATCAGATGTAAAACATGCTTATTTTGATGGGTATTTAACCGGATTAATACAAGATTTGGATATTTCGAGTTTTATATATAATACTGCATCTAAAACTCAGCGAAGTTTTGAATCCTATTTGGACCGAGGTAGTGGTTATACAGTGAAAACTTTAATAAGTATTGATATAAATATAGCGAAATGTACGTTTTTAAGATATGGCCAATATATTCCAACTCCGGGTTATTTACATAAAAATGGAATAGTAAATATACAGTGTAACACGGAGAACTGTTTTAAAAACTCTGTAATAGTAAGCTTGCTGACTAAAAATGAATTGAGAAAGAATAATACACGAAGACTAATGTATATAAAAAAAAATGAAGAAAAATTTAATTTTAAAAATATAAATCAGCCATGTACAGACCGTGATATTATAATTTTCGAGAAGCAGAACAACATAGGTATAAATATTTTCCGTGTTAATACATGGGAACCGATATTAAAAAAAAAAAAATATGATAATATTGCAGTTCATCGATTGTCAAACCTACAACCTCCGTGCAAAATTATCAATCTACTTTTACTAATAAATGAAGAAGGTAATTATCATTTTGCATATATATCGAATGTAAATGTACTATTTAATCGAAATAATTATAAAAAATGTTTTCCATGTTTCCGATGTATGATTAGTTTTAAGGAAGAAAGAAAATTAGAAATTCACAGACCTTTGTGTTCATTGTTTCCGATACAAACTATGATTTATCCCGATAAGGGCGAAGTTATGAAATTTACATCTGAGCATAAATCCGTTTTATTACGATATACGATTTTTTGTGATTTTGAAACAGAAGTTAATATATCCTTCGATGAAATGGGTAGGAAAATTAAAGAACACAATGTAATATCATTTGCGTTTGTTGTGATAGATAATACAGGTAAAATTGTTGGAAAACCTTATGTATACGTAGGAACGAATGCAGTACGTCATTTTCTGAAGTGTATATTAAATAAAACAACTAGGCTTAATAAAAAAATACATAAATATCGGAAATTACCTTATGTTTCGAAAGAAACTAGACTTGCTATGTACACTGCAAATCCTAATTGTGTAATTTGTAAGAAGTACATGAATCCGAATTCTAGTATTCATATACATCACCTACATACTGATGGACGGATTGTTGGACTCTCGCACGGCTTTTGTAACCTCAAAATAAGAGATATAAGCTTAATAAAAGTATATTTTCACAATCTCAGTTTCGATATATCCTTCGTGTTAAGAGAATTAGACGCTTTAGAAGTCGATGCAGCTGATATTTCAATACTGGCAAAAAATAGCAAACAAATAATTTCAATCAAAGTTGCAAATAAATTCGTTTTTCTTGATACATTACGATTTTTAAATGGAAGCCTAGATGCTTTAATGAAGGTTGCAGTAGAATCAAAAAGTGATTTTCCAATTTTGAGTCAGTACTTTGTAAATCCAGAAAAACGAAATCTTATGCTCCAAAAGCAATATTTCCCATATGAACTCTATAATCTCAACACTTGTTTTGAAATAGGGTTACCGAAAAAAGAAGAATTCTATAATGTTTTAAGTAAAAGTCACATAACTGACGAGCAGTATACCCATGTCTGTCGAGTCTACGAAATATTTAATTTAAAAAATTTGGCAGCTTACGGGAAAATTTATGTGTTAAGTGATGTTTTAATATTGGCTGATTTGTACTATAAATTCAGACAGACTATGTATAGTAGATATTCTATCGATACTAGTGCATATTCAACTTTTGCATCATTTTCCTGGGATATTGCTCTAAAAACGAGTAAAATATCACTTGAACTAGTATCTAATGAAATGATTGGACTTATTATTGAAGAGGGGATACGCGGAGGAGTTTGCTCTGCCTTTCGAAAATATAGAAAAGCTAATAATAGATTCATGGGAGATATGTTTGATAAATCAAAACCGGAAACATTCTTATTATATCAAGATGTCTGTTCTCTTTATGGTAATATTTTAGGTCACTATAAAATGCCGTACGGAGGTTTTGAAATTTTCGAGGTGGTAAATATGGAAGGATTTTTAAAACATGTATGTGATTTACCAATCGATTCAGATTATTCTTATTTCATACAAGTGGATATTTTTACACCTTCAGAAGTTCAAGACAAGTTGGTAAATTTCCCTCTAACAGTTAGTAAAATAAATATAGATGAAAGTATGCTATCACCCGTGCAAAAGAAATATTTAGGAAATACAAAATATACGACTCAAAATAGATTAGCGCCGAACTTTTTTGAGCAGAAAAAATTTCTACTACATGCTGCTAATGTAAAGTACTTTCTGTCCATGGGATTACATATTACTCGAGTACATAATGTTATTAGATTTAATCAATCGTACTGGCTAGCAGAGCATGTCCAAAGAACGTTACATTTACGTTCATTAGCTTCGAATAAATTTGACAAAGACGCCCTGAAAGGGGCGGTCAACATACTCTATGGCCGGTCAATTTTCAATCCAAGAAAAACATGTAATATGAGGGTTTATACAAATAAAACTGTAGAAGCTGCAAAGCGGTACATTAGCCGTGTGAATTGCAAAAGTTGGATTATTTGTAATCCGAATCTCGTGGTTATAGAGATGCTCCGATCTAAAGTATACGCTAGACATCCAAGTTACATAGGTTTTGCATGCTTGGAACTTTCGAAATTATATTTTCAACAGTTGTATTATAATCATATTTTAATTGATTTCCCAAAAACAGAAGTCCTATACGTAGATACAGATTCATACATATTACATGTTGAAACAAATACTGATGTGTACGAAGAAATAAAAAAGAAATCAAAATTACCAAACTCTGTTTATTCCGATGAAAATTTAGCTGTAGGCACTTTAAAGGATGAAATGAACGGGAAAATAATCACTGAATATATTGCGCTATCTAGCAAAGTTTATGCTTTAAAAACATTAGACGACTATGAGTTGAAACGAGCAAAAGGAATTAAAAAATCAGAAATTTCAACAAAGAATTTTTCGGATTATTATGATACATTGTTCAATCAAAAACAGGGTCCTGATATAACTCAGTATACGATAGCAAACAAAAAGTTCAAATTATTTACAGAGATGCAGACTAGAAAGGGTTTGAACGGATTAGATGTCAAGTTTTATCAGCAATCCAATCTTGTAGATACATATCCACATGGGTACTATAAAATAAAAGATCTATAAATTGTGAAAAAAAAATGTATTTTTTATTGTGAAAAAAAAAATGTTTTGTACATGTAACATTTATGTATGTTTTTTCTTTTGTATGTATAATGATGTTTTATGAAATAAAAAGTGTATTTTTTACAGTTTTAAAAATATATTGTACAATGGTGATTGATGTATTATTATGTATGAAAAAATAAAGAAATATGTATAACATTAAAAAGTGTACTTTTTTAAAACGTTATGACAGGGAACACAGCACTGATAGTTGAATGAAAATTTCAATTTCAATATATTACAAAAATACTTTTTTATAAATTCATAACAAATTTGATCATTATATTCGGTGTCTGCTAATAGATTATAACAGGTATACATAACTTCATTCAAATTAGTACAATGGTTAAGTAAATTATACATTACAAACAAGCAATGGTGTCCGCACAAAACAGAATTGTAACTTTGAATACGAAATGTATTATATCGAACACGATACCGGCTTAAATCTAAAAATGGAAAATATATATAAAATGGTTGACCATAACTATCAAAAAAATAAATTTCAGTTTTAAAATTAATTAAAAGTACCCAGTGTTGTCCTTCTTTGAAATGTTCATCGGTGTTTAAAATAAAATACTGCACTCTCCTTGGACTAATCATTTCAACAGAAAATAAATCAAAAGGTAATACTTTTCCTTCAACTCTTAAAAATTTTATACATTCAATTAGCTGGTATGTGTTCATATTATTTCTCTCTTTGAAGATTGAAAGTATTTCTAAAGTTTGGTCTAATAAGAGATGGAGTAATTCTATTGAATATAGGACGTGGTATACTACTTGGGCTAATACCTCGACCTACAAAGGTATCAGGAGAATATTCTCTATTTGGTGTAAACGTGGTTGAACTCGGAGCGTTTGTTGTTGGAGTAGTGGAGATTGTAGTGGTTGGAGTACTTTGTTGCACAACACTAGATCTTGATTTTTCTAAAACAGCACACCGTATTTCAAGTTTTTGGACGTCCAGATCGAGTATATCGAGTTTTTTTCCTATCTTACCGATTTCAGTGTCTAATTTAACGAGTAAATGTTGATGACTGTCAATTATAACATCGATTATTTTTTTTATAGCTTCGATTTCACAGTGTAAATGTTCATTGCAAGGCATTATATAGAAAAGTCAGTATAAACTTGACGGCTAGAATTTATTCTGATGATACTGTTCCATTCACTGTAGACTATACAGTTCACAGCTTCGGGTAGTGGGTTTTTAAAGCTGCCTTCCAGTTTACAATTTCCTGATCTTAAAAGCGAAAAACCAATATCAGAATCACTTCCTTGCACTATGTCAAAACCAAATATAGTATTACCTTTGGCAAACTCAGTCATTTTAATCTTGATAGCTCGACTGTTTTGATACGCCAGACCAAGAGAACTCAACAAATGGAAATAAGCAAGCGCATATTTTGAACTTGTATCTGAAAAATCCATATCCTGGTATACAACTGGACAGGTCTCACCGTCAATACTAAACGCTAATTTCGTTATATCATAATGCTTAAAATAATATGGATTGGCCGTATAATCCCCGGAAAATGATGAATCCTTGACGAAGAATACAAACAGTCTTTCGGGAACTGCTGAATGAAATATATTCTCGATAGCGAAATTAGTAGCCCCTTGGCTGATATTAAATCGCTGGAGATGGGTTTGGCTGATTGGGTACATAGCATTTTTTCCTTTGAGCATAGTTTCACTATGCGCTAACATGACAGCATCAGCCACTGTGTGTTTTCTAACTCTTAAAAATGCATCTTGTATAGAATATCTTGCTTTTTCAATCTTTGCTGGAACGGCTGGAACATCACCAACAGCAGCTACAGCCGGTTGCTCAACGACATTAAAAACAAAAGAATTTTCAGCTAGTTTTAAACTAATACGCATATCTATTCCGTTCAGCAGGTAAGTAGGTGAGGAAAATAAATCGATTTCAAGTGGTGTGATCATTTCAATAATATTTCCATTCAGAAGTTTTTTCATTCTATGATTCTTGGTTTTTGTAATATCATCAGGATGTAAATCATATTCGTAAAACGATAGACGTCTCTGTGTGTCTGAACAATCAGCGCTTGTACCGAGGAGTAATTTAAGCATGGATTGGTACCCATACCCCTCGCTCGAAGAAGTGATTAATTTTCCTCCTAAAGTAACATCACATTGTCGAATAATGGAATTGGCCATATTATTGGTCGGGTAAACTCCGTCTCCTTCAACTAAATTTTCTCCATTTTCTTTGGTGCATTTGACACGCAAGTACAAAAAGCTTTCAGCCAAGTTGAGGTATGACTCACTAGGGCTAAACTCAAATTCAATTATTTTTGTATTTTCGCTTAACCTTGTCGATGTGTGAATGTCTATGTATTGAGAACGAATTGTTCCAGTTTCAGTTGGTGGAATACTGAATAGATCTAAATTATCCTTGACACAAGCAGCACTCTCCCCGGATATTAAAGACATCTTGTTTTTTTTTTAAAATAAACTACCACTGTTATTCACTGGATAAAATCCTTTCCTCCTTTTTTTTCTTTTTTTCAATGGATTTTTTCTAGCAGCTCTCCGCTTACGTTTTCTTAATCCTTCACCGGAGACTATTTTTTGCAAACTGCTTCCCAGAGCTTCTTTAAACGGTGTTTTATTTGCCAACATTTCACCAATTGTATTCCCGGCTATTTTGCCAACAACAGGTAATGCTCTTTTAGCACCAGAAACAACCGCTGGAGATGTAATCATTTTCCCTAACCATTTAAAGGCCGATCCTAAGAAACCAGCCCCCGATTGCTGCCTTCTCGAGCCAGCGAAAAATATCTGTCCTCTGTCCCCACTTCCTGATTGAAAAAGTTTTCTATACAACTCCATCTGTGGTACAAAGAATACCCGAGAATCGATAAATCCCCCATGCTGGGAATAATAGTTTATTTTTCTCACTCGTCTCATTTTTTTATTTCTTGTATTAAATTGGTTTTAATAATAGGGTAACACAGACCGGACCAAAACTAAATGATGGCTTCTTTCCAATATCGTTCACAAGAGTGACTCTTATAGTGTCAAATTCTGTTTTTTGTACTCTAAAAAAGAATGGAAGTTGAAACGTCTGGAGAACCACATCACCTGGTTTGCTCGATTGAATAGGAATTTGACGAAGTAGAGAGCTTTTAATATTTCCTACGTACGAGTCCTCGATCAAATCACAATAAACATAAAGATTTCGCATTCCGCAGAATAAATCGGGAAGTAAATCAGCATGTATACTTTCTGTTAACATAGTCTCCTTGAATCCTAAGATATCGGAGATATGACGTGACAATGTGATACTTTTCACTGTAGAACCTTGGAGTAATTTAAACGATACTTTCTGCACATGAGAATGAAATGTAAATTTACATTTCTCTTCGTTTTTCATCTTTGTAAGTATCGAATGATTTATTTCTTCCATGAAGTTTTCCACATTCTCATACGAAGTATTTCTTATTTTAATAGTATTTAGAGTACCGTCATTTTTTTCAATAGTGAAACTTCTGGATGCTTCATCAGTGAATATCTCGATGCAATTTACGTAGGATATTTGCATTAAACCGACCTCGTAATCACGACTTGGTAATTTTACACGCTCACTTAATCTTACTCTAAAATCTGATACTTCATTATCGGGAAATATATCATTCGATGCATTTGATGGTAGGAACAAATATTCTGCAGTCATTGTAAGGAGAAATAAAAAAACAGAATGGAAAAAAATCAAAATTTTTTTATTATTTATATATACACATATTATAAATTTACAAGTTGTAATTCTTGGCTATAAAAACTTCCTTCTATTGGCTGTTTCTTTTTAACATCGAATAATTTGTAAGTCCATGGTTTTGTGTGCTTCACTCGTGAAATTGTGTACACAGTTTTTCCCCAATTATCCTTATAACCTTTCTCAAAAAGAGATTTAGGCTTTGCCAGCAAAACAGTTTGCCCAACACTAAATTTAGGTTTTTTCAAGTTGACTTCTTCGGGATAAAGTTTTGCTGCGATTTCATCCTCGTTTTGTGGAGAGACTTCATTGGGTGAAACTCCAATCGACGAATGCTTTGTATCGTTGTAAGCTCTCACTACATGCTGAATTATATTTTTTAAAGATTCACGTTTGCTTGGAGGTACGTGGGTTAAATATCGATGCAATCTTGTTCCAAATGTTCTTTGCCAGCGTTCAACGATCGATGCTTTAAACGGACTGTTTGAAGAGAAGAATTTGATTTCATTTTCTTTCAACATTTTCTGAAAAGTGTTACCTAAGAAGCTCGCATCTCTATCACCTTGCAAATGTGTACATTTTGAACCACTCTCCTTTAAAATATCTTCAAATGCCGATGTCACTGTTGAAATATCTTTTCGAATCATAGCTCTTGCCCATGCTTTTTTACTGAAAACATCCACCACACAAAGGACGTACTTAACCCCGAAGTAGGCACGTCTTCGTTTCAAACTTCCAGGAAGTGTGTAAATATCTATTTGCCAGAAAGTGTTGATTCCAGGTGCGAAAATTCTTCTTCTAGGAAATCTCCGAATCACTTGCCTGTTGAGAATGTATCCCTTTTGAGACGAAAGATATTTTTTTATTTTTTTATTACTCGCATAGCCTTGTAAATCACGAGCCGAACCGTACCAAGCTCTATTTCCCTTGTACGAATGATACAACAAACCTAAATTATGTTTTTTTCTTGTTGTTGTTGTTGTTGTTGGTTTTTTTTTTTTTGATGAGATGGTGTTGTTGGCCATGCTATGTTAACCTTTTAACAAATCGTTTTCTCTCTTCACTCGATTGTTTTAAAGGAGTTTCTAATTTATCCACTACTTCTTCCAACATCTCGCTCATGTGTCTTCTCGTGGTCGAAGCAGGTAGCACTTGGTGATTTTTTAAACTGTCTAATATGGTTCTGTACATTTTATTTTTGATGATTTCGGTTGGAACTTGATTATCTGCCAAAGTTCGCACGACTGCAGTCACTCCCGGCTCGAAAGGAGATATTCCGCTCTTTCCCTTGGTCATGAAAGCTTTCAAGATCGATTTCCCATCCACGGTATTTTTTAAAATGTTGGAATCGAACATCATTGCACCATCGCTCGGTCTAATTTTTATTCTTGGAGTAACAACATCCAGTAATTTTTTTTCATCTTCTGTCAACATCTCTCTCAAATTATCCATATCCCAGCTAGCTCCCGCGGCCCCGCGCTTGCGCTTGGGCCCGGGGGCTTGCTGGGCGGCGGAGGCTTGCTGGGCGGCGGCGGCTCGGGATTCGGCAATCGCTGCAGCAGCTGCCATGCGGGCAACTGAGGGTAAGGGGACTATTCCCTCGTCGTCATCACCATCATCATTTTTTTTTCCTTGTTTCTGTTGTGGTGGGCCTGTTGGAAAAATTAATTTGTTCATATTTTTCCTATTCACAGCTGATGGAGGTGCTAACGGTGTTTTTGGAGTGTGAAAAATGGAATCGTCTTCATCCTCGCTGCTGCTACTGGGGTTGAGTTTCTCACCGCGAGATTTTTTATTTGCTAACAAAATTTTCTTCAACATTTGATCATTTTCTCTCTCTGATAATTTATGTTCCATCAAAGTTTCATTTCCCATACCTGGTGTTGGAGGCTCGGCCTCAAGAGCCTGCATGACGTCATCATCATCAATAATTTCCGTAGACTTGTGTAGCGGTAGATATTGTTTTTTTTCATTCTTTTCCATTCTCAAAAGTTGAGCAAGCATCTTGTTTTTTACATCATCTTTGATCCGTTTTCGATTCATGAGTTTTTTCACTTTGCTTTTCACGTTTAATTTCATGGGTTGATTTTTTTTATTGTTTTTTCTGTAAACTCGAGCATTTAACATTTTCAACTTCACATCCTTTCCTAATTTTGATTCTTTTACAAATTTTTCAGCTTCTTTTTCCCATTTTTCTTTCTTGTTTTTCTTCTTATTATTTTTCACATCTTGACTTCTTTTTAACAATTTTTCCAACGTTGCAACTGGAACGAGTCTCATAGGAACCACCATATTGTTTTTTTATCTTTTAAAGTTTACAGAGCCTAACGCTTCAGCTATGAGCGGGATAGCGCTTGCAATCAGCCCGGAAATGAATCCACCAGATTGATTAGAAGAATAAACCGATCTCCTGGCTTTCCAACTCTTTCCCTTCACAGCTTTCTTATACAACTTCAAAGCTTTTACTTGCAATTTACAATTTTTCTTCTTGGATTTTCCTTTGGCAGCAATTAAAACACATTGGTTTATGGCCTCGATCAAATCTGGTTTTGCTGATTTTAATATAGCTTTTCTAACACATGGATTACAACGAGTTAAAACTGATAAATAGTCCTTGTTAGCTGTCACATTACGAGACATCGTTCTCCTTATTTAAAACGTAGTATACTGTTTGATTTTTATCTAATACATTGGATTTTAAACGAAGTTCGTTTGGACATTTTTGTGAGAAATCAAACATGATGTGTGAATATGGTTGCTGACAAGCCATGTGATAACACTCCACCACCTGTCTCCAATGTACCGGTTCAAACTGTTTTGCGATTGTCGAGACGAAACTACAATCTCTAGGCGATCGAAATAAGACGAGATATGTTGTATTTCTGTTCAATGTAGTTGAGTATTTATTTTCTCTGTACGAAAAGATATTTTGAGTGGCAAATACCAAACTCACTCGATTATGATGACAAAGACGTGTAAAATAATTTGCTAACAACTCTGTAGTTCCGATCGTATTATAACAGTCATCAATAAGGATCAAACTATGTTCAGGTATTTTTTTAATTTCTGCAAGATCCGATTTCACCACTACTTTGTTCTTGAGCTGCTCAGGAACGGGGGTGGTGGACGGTTTCACATAAAATATTAAACTAGGCTTCGGTTGAATCAATTGTTCTTTTTTTTCCACTAATTTACACATGAAAAAGCTTTTACCACTGCACGAGCTTCCATTCAAAATACAACAAAATGGCTGCTGGAAAGGCGCTGTCATTTTTTTAATAACTTCCGACAGGTGTAGACCATGTATATCGAGAGGTATCAAAGGGTTCTGCCTGTGAAACCAAATCTCGTTTTACTTTTACAGGTGTTTGTAGTTCAGGATTCCCCAAGCACGGAGGTTGTTCGCTTCCTATGAGTGTAGCTAATTTTTTCTCAATTTCATTAGCCGAATACACGTCTGTCTCTATTATAATCAATCTTTGATTATGCAGATCGATTTCACTTATATTTTTATTTATTTTAGCATTCGTTTCTCTCACATATTCATCGAACGTTCCTTTAGTCGTATAACCATTGACAATACCGGTAATAGTGCTTTTATATTTTCTAAAATCATCATCTGTAATTTTTGTACGTAATGAGTCTCTCAAACTCTTCATATCCTCATTGTGTTTCCTTTTTTGTCCGGCTATATCAGAAGAATGAACTTCTTTTAAAGCTATCGCCATAGCATTTGCTTTTTCCAACTCTACCCCCAACAAAGCTGTAGTCCCTTGAAGTTGTGAAACTATTAATGCTATTTCCAAAACCTCAGCTCTCGTATTATCCAGACTTTCATTGAGATTAGTACAGTGAAGCTCATTTCTGCAGACCCTACAGGTAGTATGAAGACATTCAGGCATTTTATTAGCTGTCAAATGACGTAATTTACTCCTTTACACTGTTTTTATAAATATTACATTCAATATATCCGAATAAATTACTCGCTTTGTGGAGAGCGCAGAAATGATTCTTTTCTACGTTGTGAAATATGCAGTAATTGGTGCTCGTTTGTGGTAGCTGATTATAATTCACACAATCTGGTACTTTATCTTCTATATTTATAAATTTCATCTTCAACACTTTAGAAAGCATCTCACATTTTTCTTTTCCTTTTGAATAAAATGTATAGTTCTTGTACGGCTTCAAAAATTTTCGAATTTCTGACACTTTAAACACTCCCTCTTCTACCGGTATTGAATGTCTATTTCTTCTTAACCATGTATTTGTTTTGTTCATGTCATCTGTTTTGATGTGTGAAGGATGGGTCAATAAAAACTGCATACAACACTGCTTCGAAACTAGAGAAATTTCTTTTAAAATTAAAGTTTTTGAATTGGAATACACGTTTTCTGAATCGCAAACAAAGAAATTCATCATTCCTGACACTCACATTCCTCAAAAGAATAATCACATGCAGGGCAAAACATATCATAATCTAATTCTTCATCACTTGTATATTCGCTGGATGAAGTATAGTAATCAGAGTAATATTCCTGATCTGGATCCATTTTGCTGTATAAAAATAAAAACGACCTTTTCTCTCTAATGTCAAGTCTGTTACTGATTTATTTTTTTATAATTTCAGGTTTTGTATAAAGAAAATAAAACACACAATGATTTAAAAGCAATTTTTTTAAAAAAAAACTTGCTTTTATTATTTCTCATTTTTTTTTTTTACAGAGTTTTTTTTTTAAATACTTTTACACCAGTAAATATGAACAAAAAAACATTTTTTTTTTTAGTCACTTTCTTCAAGTTCAGAACATGGTTGATTTCTTGTTTCACATCGAACACATAAAAATTCTGTAAAGTCGCATCCAGAGAATAGGCTAGTAGGATTCCCATGACAGGGGTACCTATATCGAGAGCAGATCGAACATTTTGGATTATCCTGCCATGATTCGTACCCAGAATATAAAGTAGGACAGCAAGCAGTCATCACTTCTACATCTGAATCATACTCTGAATCAGAGCTGTGCGTAATATTACTTGTTTTGTTCATGGTTCGTTCTTAACTGATGCAAGATTCATATTATAAGCTGTTTAATCGACTTCGTCTTCTCCACATTGACATCCGTCTGGTGTTTCTATTCTTTGTTTTTTACAGAAAAAGCATGTATGCACGTAACCGTCATCGAATTCTATTTCTAATGATGAATTATCACTCGATACGTCTATTTGTGGTATTCTAGCAAGATCTATTTCGTCTTCGCTGTGAATTTCTTTTTCTCTTTCCAAATGACAGAGTAAGTGATTACACACTGTATTATACCTATTTTCTATCAACTCGATATTTATTTTATTTTCATTTGTTAATTTACAACCTTCTTTCTCCATGTCTGACATGTTTCTAATATTTTATTTTTATCAGCAATTCATTTTATAAGAGGGAGAAAATAAAAAAAATATTTTGTAAGTTTTTTTAATTTTTTTATTGACTGTATATATAGTTTTACTTAAAATATTCACTACACTTCACATATCAACTCAATATTTGTTTTTTTATTTTCATTTGTTAATTCACAACCTTCTTTTTCCATGTCTGACCTGTTTTTCTAATATTTTATTTTTTATCAGCATTTCATTTTATAAGAGGGAGAAAATAAAAGAATATTTGTAAGTTTTTTAATTTTTTTTTATTTTTTTATTGACTGTATATATATATATAGTTTTACATATATTAATATATAGAACATTAGTACATACACCATCGTTTTTTTTTACACTACATATGTTAACTACATTTTAAAATATTCACTACACTTCACATACACAACATTTTTTTTTTTTTTTTTCAAAAACGTTGAGATCCATCGATATAGTAATCATCACCAGGATCTTCCAATTCGATAGCGTTTATAGCCTTGTCCACGATAGCAGCCACTTCAGCTGCATCAACTTTTGCCTGCTCTTCTTCCTCTGTATCTTCCTTTGTAGCTTCCACTGCATTTGCCACTTCCACCTCTTTTATTACCTCCATTACTTTTGCAGCATCCAGTACTTTTGCAGCTGGGATCTTCTTCTTCCTCAGGTTCATTGCTAACTCCTGTGCATCGGCTTTTGAGGCTACGCTCCTGATTTCTTCCAGTTCTTTCTCTGCTCTTATCTTCTTCTCCATCTGGAACACTTGCAGCTTCTTTAGATTCTCGACAATTGGCGCTATGCAAACGTATGGGATTGTATGACTCTTCCCGACTTCATTTTCAGGATCCAAAACTTTCTTCAGGACAAGGAAACGCACCTTCTTATCCAGTTGGCCGTATATCATGCTAGCTGTCCAGTTATCCGCTAAATCAACCTCCTCTCCTGGCTTGATAGTCTCAAATACATGGATCATCCTAGGTATGTAGGAAGAATTGACCGTAATTCCATATCCAAAATCACAATCTGACCAGTCCAACACCTTCCTAACACTGACATAGTCAACAATCATCTCAGTTCTTGCATTGTAGAATGGCTGAACCCATACCTGGTAAAATCCCTTCGATTTTAAGATATTCTGTCTCTCAAGAAAACCACCCTCTGCATACTCAGCTCCAATACTCGGGCATGGACTTGATTCTGGATTACATTCGGAAGTACTCGCCTCAACTGTCTCTTGCCTGGTGAGCTTCAGCTTCTTGCTTGCCTGCTGTGATTTTTTCTCTGGTTTGGACTTCCGTTTGTTCTCTGGAAGTTGAACAAATTTCTCAGCCATGATGTCAAAATCAAGAATCTATTGCAGAATTGTAGTTATGAAGTGAATATTTGATAATTTCAAACTGATTCCATATTTCGTTTTCCACTGTCTTTTTATACAACTCATTTCAATGACGTAAAACTGAGCATTTCCTAATTACAATATATTTCCTATATGTCACATCCTTGCAATATTTTAAATGATTAGTATAATTATAAATCTTTTATACAACTCATTTCAATGATGTAAAAACTGAACATTTCCTAATTACTGTATATTTCCTACATGTCATATCCTTGCATTATTTAAGTCAATAGTATATTATACATACATTTAAAAAAACATATTAAACATATAGTCTGGAGGGTCAAGTCTGAGGGTATGGTTCTGGTAGTAGATGGTGAAGGTTAGAGGACTCTAAAAAAATAACATCTTTCAATTATTCCAATGTAATTAAAACTGACATTGCTAAACATAATTATAAATCTTATTTTTATACATGTACTGACATGAAATCATTATTTCTATACATTTCCTACATGTTACGCATACTAATATATAATAATGCAGTTCACTTTTCATTCATCTACAAAAAAACATCGCTCTCATTCATACTTCACGGTCGGATGGAAGGGGAAAACGCTGGGGGGACACGTACATCGTTTTCTACCTTTAATTAGAGGACAAAAATTTGCAATATTACTTGTGAAAAGGTGTATATAAACGAATCCATCCACTAGATATTTTATCACTTGTTGTGAACTGTTTTTCTGCTTGTTCAGTTGATCTCCAACAATAACAGGTAACCAAAATGAACACTACTTATCTTAACCAGTACCGATACGTTTTTCGTCCCAAACCACGCTCTCGTGAACCATGGGATTCTAACCATTTATATAATTTTATTAATTCTTCTGCTATTGAATTTAATAAAACTTTTCCTTTAACCAACTATGCTTGTAATTCTAATATTGACGTTGGTTTTCCTTACTGTCTATGTTGCGTAATTTCAACATCAACAATTTTAACATGTCAACAATTATTACAAATTGCAGGGGTTCATAACGACGATTTTGATTTAAAAACTTTTCTTCCTGGCTCTATTTTTAATCCTTATTTGACTGCACCACGTAACTCAGACTTTCGATATCGGCCTGACAGTACCATGACTGATAGACCCCGTCCTGTGACTGCTAGACCACGAATTTACACAATTTCTGACACGGAATCCGATTCGAGTTCTGATGCAGAATCTGTGATTTTTTTGTGACAACTCCTCTTAACACAGTGTTTCATTCTGGTTACTATTATTCTCTTCGAATTCAGTTCAACAGGTACGTTTTTTTAAACATCTCTCATTCTTACTGTATATGATTTTATATACATATTATTCTCGTACATATATAATTACACCAATATTTTTTTAATATATTTTTTTCTTCTTTTCCAGTTTTTTTATCATACACTTTGAAAATGTTTAAGAGGAGAAATTTCACAGTCAAGAGAAAAGTTTTGGTAAGAATTATTCCATAATTATTTCTGTATCATTTGATCGCTCTGCAGAATCTAGTGATAGATGTGATAAAAAGATCGATTCGAAAATCATGAAAATTATTTGACAAAGTTGAATTAGTAAAAATGTTAACAGTAAAACACATAACTTTTCCATTGTCCTGTAACTATCGTACAACTGCTTTATTTTCTGACACTTCTCCTCTATATATTCATTTACATTACTTCTATTCTTAACATTTTATTTCTAATTCAGTATTTTCTCAATTTCTCTTAGGTTCCAGAGACTTGGGATCTTTTAACATTAAGAGATGTTATACTGAAAGACGATCCTAAGGAGGTAAGACATATATTTCCATGATTTAGAGCAATGTCGGAAATTGTTTTAAACAAACTACGAATAGAATGGTTATAAGAAAAATATTCCTTTTTTTTTATATGACAACAATTAAAAATACTATGTTTTCTTCCTCTGCTGATATATATTCAATTAAATTCCTTCACTTGCTAACGTTTTATTATTTTCTGATTTTATCGTTTTAATAGATTCCCCCGCCGTATAAAGTTGACAAATCTGCTCCTGTTCCGATACCGTCTATGAAAAAAGACCACTGCTATGTACCGATCACCGAACCATTGTGCCTACTTGATATAAAACGGTATCCGGGTCCAGTGACAACTTCTGACCGGGTACTGCCAGCTGCAGACGATATGTGGAAATAAATACTGTAAAACTTATGTATATTAAAACTATATAAAAAATATATCACATTGTGCTTTCATTTATTCTTTTATTCCTCTGTTTAATAGATAAAAACTCATTTCTTATTTTTTATTCTTTTATTTTGTCATATTTTACATTTAGCCTATGTAGATCAATACCCCGACAATTATGCGATCGTAAATTCTCATTACATATTGGAAATCGACAATCGTAACGATGTATATTTTGTTTTTGTTCTTCGTCAAAACAGTGGACTTCATGTTGTATACCTAGCTCTTCACAACAATACGGACATTCACTTCTTGGAGTTTTGATAAGACATTTCTTGAAATCTTCCTTCAATTTAGCCTTGGTTCTTCTTGACTGCAGCTTTTCAAAACATAACTTTTTAAACTGTTCATTAAAATCCTTCCAGATATGCGCCGGTTGTTGTAATAACCGTTGTTCAATATAATTCTCTAACTCGATTTCGGAAACGAACCTTCCTTTTTTAATCAAGCTTAATGTTCGATCAAATTCCATTTTTTCAAGAGTATATGTTACAACCAGGATAATCTCTTACTAAATGATCTATCGTTGTTCTTTACATGTTTCTTTTATTCATATTTTGACGATATGTTAAAAAAACAAAATAAAAATACAATAGAATAACCTATTTCGTTGTTGAATAAATGATGAAACTCTTTTGTTTTTGTTTCCTATACAATTTTAATTAGCTGAACCTGTTTGAATTGAATGTCAAGATCAATCGGGAAATTAGCAATATATAATATATGTAACACAACAGGCAATTTTTACGACCTCATTCTAAATTGAATGTCAAATGAATTGAATGTCAAGTTCAATTGGGAAATTAGCAATATATATTTATATTGTAAACACTGTATGCAAGTTTTACGACCTCTTTCTGAGTCAGTGTAAATATTTATATTTGTTACGAATAATTTTATTACATGAATATGTATGAAAGTTTTGATATCTGTTAACTGATAAATAACTTTTACTACGTGCAACAAATACAGGTACTTTATTTTATTTCGTATGTACTTTTAATTAACTACTTCATGTTGAATAAGGGGATCTGATATTTTGTCGGATAAAAACATTTTCTATTATTACCAGCTTAGATAAATAATAAATGTGGTGCTTAAAATACGTTCTATTTTAAGCACCATAGGTAAATATTTTAATTTC
>JAQFYR010000046.1:0-18921 GCA_034694985.1 Campodea silvestrii
GAAGCCCAGTATTAGGGGTTTAATGACGCACCTGTGCAAGCATACCTGATGAGTCCTGAAGGGACGAAACCGCGGTCATATGCCGATCCTTTCCATACATAGGTGACAGCAGTCCCCTGAGGTTCTAAAGGGTGGTAAAACACCTGTCTGCTTGATCCTATCATCCCCTAATATTCAGTACAATATTTACATATATTATTTTGTAGTATAATATCAATCCTTTTGATATTCCAGCGACCAAGAACTGAAAATATTGTACTATTGACATTAGTTAGTATGGTACCAGAATCCCGACATGAAATATCAATGATGTTTTATTCAAAACGCCGTATTTATGTACATGTAGTAATTTTTTACATATTTATCGTTATACAGGACAGGGGTGGCGCTAGGGGGGGTCAGCGGGTTAACCCCCCCCCCGTCGGTCACACACACTGTCGGACAAAAAAAGTTAAGGTTGAAAAAATAAAATAACATTTTTTTTAAACATACATTGTAAAACCCAAAATTATTTAAATTACTAAACAAATAAATAAAATATATACTATTTCAATGAAACTCAATTTAGATATTGTCATATATTTTAGATTATTGGAATTTAATAAGTATATAAATGCAGATGCGATACATCTTTCGTCAGCCAAGGGCAAAAAAGGCAGAGTTCAATAAGAAAATTTAGCATTTTATCTCTGAAGGACTCCGAAAAGTTGTGCGTACGTAATAGGAATCTGGAATCTCAACAATGACATTTATATATGTAAAGAGCTATCCATGTGTTTATAAATAAAAAAAACGAATATTTTTAGTTTATTTTCACGTGCTTGTTGTTTAAAAAAATACTAAAAATTTCCCTATAATTTTTCGCCTTGTTTTCACGTACTTCTATGAAGATGTCGACGATTTGTGACATCATCGGATATCTATAACTATGCGATATTGCGATTTCAAGTTAATGAACATTATCAGTGACGTTCGAAGTGTAGAATCTTTAAAATATTGTATAAACCTGCAAATGTTTCACTGAAGGTGTTAAAATGTTCGGCTACTCTTCGCTCATGCATGTTTGGAACTACATTTCTCTACTTTTCCGTTGTCATCCTTTAAAAAATCGTGTTATAACCACACGTTTTCCAACAAAAAGTTCAAAAATTTCGCCTTCGCTTCGGCACATTTTCACTTTATTAACTATTTGGTCAATCACCCCTTTCGAAAAATCCTAGTTACTTCTCTAACTGTTATTACAGCATTCAAATTGGCCTGCCTATTTCTAAAACCGTTCAAATTAGAGAATTCTGATTCAATATATAATATATATAGCCTATGTTCCTGTGAAACAAATTCTGGAGGTAGAATTGTCTAGTTCTTGTGTACAGACGAAGAATATACAATAACAATAAATTGCATATAGTAAAATCATAAGCACCACAAAATTTCAGAAACAACTCTTTCTTTAAACGTAATAATTGCCATCTCGTTTCTCCAATTTTTGTATTGAATATGTAATATTTTTAACTAGGAAATCAAACATGAAAATTTCGACCTGTTTTTATATGTGCGTCTTGCATTCATGCTGACACCAATTTCTAAAGAAACATTAAACATATCTCAATGGAAATTATTAAGAATTGGACAGAGAACATAATACAATAATTATTATAGACACATAGAGTAAATAAAGGTTTGTTATATTAACAGGCATCATTGCGTTAATTAAAGAACAATTTAAGACAAAGAAAAAAATGTTCTCCTGCTGGAAACAAACCCGGCGCCTCTCGGTTTAGCCCCAAGCCGAGCGAACTTTTTACATCCTTAATTTACTATATGAACAATAATAAGTTTAATAAGTTTAAGTTTAATATGAACAATAATGCCTGTTAATAACAAACTTTAATTTACTATATGTGAAGAACATTACATGACTTTCCTATAAATTAAATATTATGTAGACACAATTATGATTTATGAAACGATAATATGATTACAGGACCATCTATACCGTGCACGAAATCGGATTTTTCATCGCACCTACGACTCAATTACGAATTTAACCGGCACCGTAGTTTGGGGCCCGCAGGGACCGAAATGCGGGGGGGGGGGCGAGGACTTTAGGGGCCCGTCGAGAATAAATAAAATACAGTTTTTAACATTTGTAAAGCTTACAAAATTTCGAAGTAGTGGATTATCTCGTATTTAGTGCAAAACAAAATTCTTATTTATCAAGAAATACAACAAAAATAGAGTATAGTAAAATATAAGATTGTCCAAAATTTATGTGATGCCGATATTTTTAAATATGAAAAAACTTGTTTTTCCGTATACTCATAGTTTATAGGGGGACCCATGCAGCTTTCTTGAGGGGGGGGGGGGTATTTGATGCTACGGCACTGAATTTAACTGCATTTCTTTAAATATATTGTCGTCTCCTTAACATTTCGTTAAAAACATATATTTTATTTGGATATAATAGATATCGGGCCTAGCTCGGTTCTTACTTTCATTTCTTCGTTTCTTTGTGATTTGATTATGTGTATGCTTTGAGGATAATATTTAGTCATGTTTGGGCAATCACTCTCAACTTACTAATATTATTTAACAAACTTAAAAGTTAAAACAAATCCCAACAAGGACGTTTTGTTTTCGTCAAGCTCGCGATTTTGAGAAGTAAGTTTGTGCAATTTATTCAAATAACGCTTACAAAATTTTTCTTATTTTCTAACCAAGTATGGTGTATAAATACAGAAAGAAGAAGAATGAAACATTTTGTGAGAAAAGAACACACTTTTAATCAATAAAACATGAAAAATAAAAAATAAATAAATAAAAAAATAAAAACGGGAACCTTCTGCACTAGTTCTTCACAGGATGAACGCTGGAGCGAGATTCATATAATATATTAGTCTGCATATATTATAATATCGCTATTTAAATTAAGAAGTCGGCAATGTAGCAAGTAGCAACATGATTAACAATGAATTAAAGACGAACTAACGAATTAAAGAACCATAATACCATATATTTATAAAAAGTCTTTTGAATTGTTATTTAATTAATTGCTTGATATCGTTTTAAATTGATGATGAATTAAAGACGCTGAATGATTTTTATTTATTATTATTATTATTATTTTTAATTTATTGCAACGATGTCTGCACTTTCTGTGTATATAGATCCCAGCCAGCAATAACCATCTCGATTTTGTTCACTTCCTTTTCATTTGTTAAATGATAGTATTGTCACAGCAATAATTAACGAGGTTACATGCAAATCAATGAAATTAAGTAATTTCCTATGTTCGTGCATGAATACTTTATTTGATTGAAAAATGACAAAATGTAAATCTAAAATCTAATTGAATTATATTAAAGTTGTAATCATATTAATCTTAGTGTGTTCCCTGTTCCGCATCTATTATAACAACTTTTTCTCGAAGTATCATCCTGAAACACGTCCGTCGAGCTTTATTATGATACTTTTAAAAGAAAAACATTAACGGAAACAGTCTTCAGAACTTTTTTTTCGGACTGCAAAAATAAATTATTGTCACTGCTCAAACTCATTCAAGTTCTCTGATTTGAAGCTGAACGTTCATTAAAACGGTATAGCTTGAACTCCTTGAAGTGTTGTGTTTCAACTTTTAATGTAACCTTTATACGAAACGACAATACAGTACGTGCGAGAATTAGGGTTCTTTACGAGACGAGTCTATAGTCTCGACGCGAGCGAGCCTCTCGCCATGTCGAAAACTAGACCTGCAGTGTCGAGGCCGAGACATCAGCACCTGCATTTTTAATTTTATTTGAGACGTGTAAATATTTATATTTTACTGTGTTGAATAATGTAGACATGTTTTCTCCGATACTGCAGTCGAAAGCGATATTAGTAAAGGTACCTTAAGAAGCAGAGAAGTGGAGTTTTGGTTTTTCCAAAATACTATATGTTAAATACACAAATATGCAACTGTATATCTGACACTACGGTATCGAAGTTGTCTGAGGACTCACCGGATAATATTATCTTCAGTTAGGCTACATAGCGTTAAATATAAAAAAACGGGAGCATAATTATACCGCAGAAAGAAATACGTAATATATATTTCATACACCTCTTGTAAAGGGTATACCGATTGACCATTAGGTTAGTCCATTATATTCAAGAGTTGTAAAAGTCGACCCTTTCCCGGCAGGGGTGCGGAGGGGGGACAGAGGGGATGGCAGAGGGAGTGAAATGTCTGTTTCTTTGTCGAGAAGAATACAATACAACGAAATAACGAGAGATTTACTTTTTTAAAACTGGGTAAACCACCCATAAGGTAATTTATTATAGATATTTTACTGAATATTAGAGAATGATAGGATCAAGCAGACAGGTGTTTTACCACCCGCGGTATAGTGGTTCAAAACCTATGATCTGAAGCCCAGTATTAGGGGTTTACTTTAATGACACAGTTGTGCAAGCATATGATGTGTCCTGAAGGGACGAAATCGCGGTCGCATGTCGATCCTTCCAATACCCATATTTCATACACATGTGACAGTAGCCCGCTGAGGGGCTAAAGGGTATTAAACACCTCTCTGCCTGATCCTATCATCCTCTAATATTCAGTACAACATCTACATAACAGAAGAAATCATCTGAAAGGCGTGATCACGTTGAAAGATTGTGGTTTGTATGGGCTATATTTTTAAGAGTAAAACTGTTACCAAAACTTGGAAAAATGAAAATAAAATGCTTATGAAAAATTGAAACAAGTACGTGAATGAACTTGTGGAAAATGCAGTAAAATAATATTTTAGGGTCAGCATTCAAATCTCAATATGTTCCAATATTTTTCGAAAAAATCAGCTACAGTTGGCAATAGGTATCCAGAGGCCAATGTCAGTTTGATTAAATTGAAACTATCCGGGGTATGTTAACGGTTTAGAAACTGCTCCGGCTGTCAGAATTAAGGTACTCTTCAAAACATATTCGAACCAAAGAATCTACGAAGGTGGTCAAACGAAAAAAGAAAGTAACAACACAGAGAAATAGAGGGAAAAAATGTGTGTGTTAAAATACTTGGAAATAATTTGTAAAAAAAATATTTTAAATGATCACTGATATAGGTGTTTTCTATCTGTATATACATGGTATGTGCTGTACTGTAAACCCGAAGTGGAAAAATATGAAAACGGGGTAATAGAGTGGCATAAAACTTTAGTTTATGTTGACGTAAACGGTTGAAATATGAAATTATACGATGATAACGTTTTAATATGCGGAATATCTACTAACACTGTATTACATCAAATAATGGACATTACTAAAAAGAAGAAAATATTCAATGAAACAAAATGTAAAACACTTACTGTACCGAAGCAGCTTTGGTGATTGGTGTTGGCTATATCATTTGCCAGTTTTACTTTTGCAAAGCCTAAAAAGCTGTATACTTCATATTTGCTTCATCTTTAATAAATTACTGCAGTGGCGTAACGCAAAATGCTGCCCCCAGTCCCCCCGCATTAAATCTTGTGGGGCCCCCTACATCATTAAATTATTTTCTCTTTTTTTACTAGGGTATATTTTTTCCCAGATTTTTTTTTATATATTTCGAACCCAATAACCCTTTCGAAAGAATAAATTCCCGTACTCGGCATATTTTACAAATCAAAAGAAATTTATAGAGATGACTTTTATTTTCAGTTTTTTTCCCAATTTTGTAATAATTTATTTACACTTTTACGATTGTTCCTGGATCTTGGCAACCAAATATGAAACTTTCCTCAGGTTTCCATGAATTTTCCTTTTTTAGTGGCAAGTTGCGATAAAATTTTAAAGTTAATATTACACAAAAAATCAATTTTTGTGTGAACAAAATCATTAGAAACGTACTTGTCACCATAGTTGTGTTAATTTCTGTGAGTATCTTTTCAAACTCTCTTAAAGAAGTTTCGAGAAAGAATAAATCTTGTTCTTTTTCTGAGTGTTTGCTTATTATTGTTTCGAAGCTTCGGTTTAACTAATAGCTTATTAGTAAATTGTCCCTTAAATTATCGTTGTTGTTTACTAAATAAATTTCCGCATCGAAAATTAGTAAATTACGCGTTGAGAGAACTATCACCTCGCTGTACAAATAATTATGTTATTACGCAGTAACTATTTCAATGCCAGATCATGCAGCCGCGAAATATATGCCAGTCTGAGTAAAGGTATCATGTACTTGGAACTTGGTTAAGTATGGTCAGTTTATCATTTCCGTTGAAAATGGCGAAGTGCTCTCCGAAATCTTGATTGGACGTACAAAATAATAAAATATAGAAGAACGAAGAAGTGAAGAACCAACAAATGACTTTAATTTAATCAGAACTAATTTTATTTGGGACCCGCGCTGAATCACAAAATTGAAATATATCGCCAGTAAAGTGAAACATATTTTTCGTGTAAAAGAGGCCCCTATTGAAGTCATGCAGATGCTTGACAGATGAAAAATATTATCAGATGTTAATCAAATTTTATAAATCGCATTAAAAAGTTAGTACTTTAGACCAGTTTTTTTTCTCTGAAAATTAGTGCAGTCGTTGTAATTCATATTCGAACGGGGCTCCCTTGAGGTGGGGGCATCCGTTACGCCACTGAATTACTGTGAAAACTGCAAGTGTGCATTGCACATAACATTTTGTTAAAATTTCTCTTCTATATTTATGTTGGACGGACCCATGATTTCTTATAGTGTCTTTAAAATCTTTATTTACATAATATGCACCACAAAACCTTAAGGAGTTTTCGTCAATATTTTGTCATAAATGAAAAATGGTACAGTGTTTTTGTCAATTCGGGTAGCCGCATAATACGTCGGATCGGATCGTAACGGAATTTTCTTTACCATTGAGTTAAATGAGCCAATTTATTCCGTTCCGACCCGATCCCATGTGATGTGCGGTCTTCCATATATAAAAATGCATACTATATTGCTTGTTCGTTTCCGTTCTGTTCCGATCCGACGTATTGGGTAAATAGGTGATTTCAGATTTTGATATATCTCTAGAAAGTATCTTTCTTCCTGTTCTTATTTTTCTCCACGACGAGGTGATGCGGTTTGCTGAACATTATCGGAGGTATAAAACTGTAACTTGGGAGAAACACTGATGGGGGTTGCGGGAGTACATCAAACAAATTATGACTTCGAGTATTTTTTTTTATTTTTTAAACAAAAAATGCACCACGAAAAAGAAAATCATGCAATATATTCAGAATCAGTTACTTCTTTTATCATTTTATTGCAAAATCGTAAAGCTTCATTCACTTACAAAATGCATTGTGATATATTTAAGTAATCGGTTATAAATACCATAGTTGCATTAATTTATATGAAAACATATAAACAATAAACATTAGTTGACACTAAGCCCATGTAACAAAAAAGTATTGCGTTGTACCTCCGTCATCAACGTTTCGGCGCCTATGCCTGGGCTCTTAAACCCGCCACTGACTTGTGAGTGTTATTTTATTCCGCAGAATGCAGTAAAACCGTGGAAAATGTATTATTAGTCCGAATTCAAAATGTGAACAAACACCTGTTCAGATGACGAATACTGATACCGGTAGTGATATTACAATCATATTCGGCCGTTGATTCAATATAGTTATATCCGTTGACGAATATACCGAATTCAACGTATCCCTAAAAACCATCGTTTCTTATTAAGTTTCAATGTCATAAATATTCGCGAACTACTTATAATTGCTTTCCATCATGTTGGAGGAACAAAGAAAAGCGAAAGTACAATAAATATTGACTCCCGAAGATAAGTGTTTAACGAAAAATCCTTTAACAGGGAAACATTATAAATAATAAATTTTATTTTGCTTAAATTCAGGAGAGGTTTAGAACATACTGTATTCCTGCCATTGACGATTTTTATTGTACAAACACGGAAAACAGTTGTACAGTTCCTGGAAATTATTTTTTTTCCGTAGAAATATCATTAAAACATTGAAAGGAAGCACAATGTCTCTTTTACATTCATTCAGTTTAAAAGTTACGCTTCACTCAAAATTAGTGGTGAACTACCCCATATGTGGGTGAAAAGCATCCAAAACTATTGCGTAAGACCTTTCTCACTACAGGACGTCGTGTGTGCTGTTTTGGGGAGAGGGGGAATAGACTTCTTAGTTCTCACGGTGCAATAAAAAAAGACAATAACAACAACTCTCTCTTAAAAGCAATTGTGGGTCTGTGACTGCTAATAATATTATTAATATTATATAATATTATTATAATGCAAGCTTCACTTTCTATACCCTTACAATGACATAAACATGACATGTATACTGGAATCTTCAGGTGTGAGATCAAAGGTATAGAAAAACATTTTAGTGAACAGATAAATGATTATTTCTCAACAATAACATCACGGACTCAAAATTAGAACAACGTAAGATGAATGTATTGAGTTTGAAAAAAAAAAAAAAAACGCAGAGTGAGTTTGGGAGCTTCAGGTTTACTATCGCTATTTTACATGAAAATCGTAATAAAATCACTGAATATGTATGCAATCAGTCATGCACAGTCGCTAATATAATAATAAAGGTAAAATTACATGGAGGACTAATATGGACTTTCATATTTCATTATTCGATAAACTATTTTTAACTAGCAGTTATATCATCACAATACTAGAGATTTTCTTTACATAGTGCTATTGTAAATAGTAACTGCCATGTAATAAAGTTACAACTTCGCTGAGATTAAGCGAACACTATTTCATACAAGACAAAATGACGGCACAAATAGTAGGTTACATAGACCTACGAAAAAATTACCATGCAATAAAACCAGCGCAGTAAAACGAAATAGAATAACAATTAAAAACGTAGGCCTACATGCATAATCACAGATAATGTCTGAAATCATTAAATTAGTTTTATATATTAAGCAAACTGTCTTATCACTCTTATGCATTCGGTAACAATTTAGTGTCTAAACTGAACAGTTTAACATTCTGATCTGTATTACGACAAATATAAAACTATAATTATAACAATAACAGTCATTATTGCATGACGACAAAACCGCAATCCCATTTTCCTTATCCCATTACGCTTCTGAAATACAACTTAGTCGCTATTCTAACTATTTCGCTTTAGTATACATACTATCAGGAAGGCATGCCTGATACTATACATGGCTCAATTCAGTATAAGCTTTAGGGGGCACCAAGCGTCAGCGAAATTACATTTTATATGTATCGAGAAATGAAACAAAAAGAAGTAGAATATTTTAATGAAGTCTAAGTTTTCCGAAAAAGAAAAAAATTGAAGTATTAATATCGTACGAGATATTTTCTTTTCTAAACAACGCGGAGAAAAGTATAAGTCTACTCAACTTTATTTGCTGAAATATTAATCACGAAAATTAAGCTTCCGATATTTTTTTAGAGCAGCATCCCGATTGCTGTATGTGGAAGTTTCAGTCGGTGCGACGCTGCAGTCTTATATACGATTGAAGTATAAAATTTCAATATTTAAAATCTTCACACGATCATAGTGTATTAAAAATAAGAGAGATTCAGTCTTCTCTGTGCAATGTTGAGACTATAAGAATCAAAATATCTAAGCAACGATATTGATGCTGTGTAAGCGTTCAGAGTTGGTTATTATATCCGAGGAAATGGTTACATTAATTCATAATCACTGCAGTATAATCATTGTGTTAGCAGACGTGCTTCAAGAAGTCAGGTTTGGTGAAATATTGTGAAAAAGTTTGAGGTTTCTGAATATATGCAAAAAGTAGAATTCGTACGATTTGTTTCATTTTCAAAAATATGTATTTCCTTTATTAAGGGAGTTCTGAAGAATGCGGCATGTTTCCCATCTAGAACTGCTGCAATGAGTAATAGTTTGAAAACACAGAATAATTATAATCCATCAAATTTAATGCACTTCTCTTAATAACCTTTTTTTTAGCCTCAATCCCTAGATACGACTATACTAAGGAAGAGTTTTGAAATTTTTAAGGAATATATTTGCAGACGCAGAAAGTCCGAGTGGACCGGGCTTCAGTAAAAAAATACTGTTTATGGTAATTTTTTAAACATTACTTTTTTCTCCTATTTTTTCTACGTCATTTCTTCTATTTTTTTGCCCGTCGGTGGGTTTAAACCCCTTAACTCTCCCTTATAGATGGCCTTGTTTAGCCTACATTATCGTTTTCTTCCACCATTTATACCAGTTAGAACTAAAACAATATTTGATGAACATAAAATTAAAAACCGCGATTTTTATTTTAAAATCAACTTTGCTTGGGATTATAAATGTTGTGATTGAAAATACACAAACTACGCTACGTTCTGTGTTAACAGAGGAACTGTGGAAGTGCTGTATTAAATGCAATGCTGTTAATTAAATATTTCATTTTTATATTCCTGCGCATTCAAACCAGATATTTGAATTTTTTGGAAATTTTAAACTTCATCATTTTCGGAAGTCGGTATAATGCATTTTTTAAAAATGTTTGGGGGGAGGGGGGCACCAAATATGTTTTGTGCTTATGGCACCTGAAGGCCTTAATCCGGGCATGTATACATCTGAAATAATTTCAGACACTAAAATGTTTGCGCTTAGATATTAGTGTAGGACCTTATACTACACAATGCAAATTTTATTATTCGAATATCGACACCAAAAAAAATCTACAGTGAATCAAAATTCAATTTTTATTTTCAAAGTTCGATTATATAGCCTTTTCAGTTTTATACAGTAAATGTAATATAGGAAACCGACATTTTCTGTAAACTGGAGATCAGAATTCAGAAAGGAATAAAAATAAAAATATCACGGATGAAAAACAAATATCATCACTTTCCTTCAGTGACAGATCACCTAACTACGGTAGACTTAAGAGGCAGTTTCAAATCACCTTGAATTTCGAATTTTGTGTCTGAAACTTAGTCGTTTGCTTCTGCAGTATCGGTCGTTCATTTTAAACCTTCTCCTCCATTGTCCTGTATTTTCAAGGCATTCAAGCACTTCCTCCTATATTACTACAGGTGTACAGGAGGCAGTGATTCAAGCAAAGCAGCCAACAAGAGTTGGAAAGAGGGGGCTGCTCGCAGAAGAGCCCTTCTTAAATTATGCACAGACCTGCGAGTCCCTTGTTAACTCACTTCGAGTTAACAAGGGACTCGAAAATTCAACCCCCAATAAAGTCTGGCTTTAATCAGGTTGCTCGGGGCCTTTCTTGTAAATATAATTTAAAAACGGCCCAAAAGGATGTTTTCAGATGTAAAAAGGTAAAAGCCCCCTCAGGCCCTCACATTGATCCGGTATTATTCAATTATGAACTTTATTTTGAATATTTCAATGGTCATCGAAGGTTGGAAGCTATGTAAAAGTAATAACTCAATACTATTTTCTGGATACACTAAGACAGATAACCATCTGTTTTTATTATTATATTTTCAGTGTCACTCCACCCATTCCGGAATTACGAAGCCGCGTTCATCATGAACGATCATTCTATTCCGAATTGAATGCTGCTAAGGCAGCCCGGAAATGTAAAATTCTACGATAAAGTTTGCTGAATCTGTTTTGAAAAGTTTATTTCGTTCGATCCCATACTTGCTACTTCACAGCACAGCAGCCAGTAACGTAACGACGGGGGATTAGGAGTCCAGAGCCCCCCCCCCCCCAGCTCCCTTTGAAGGACACACTTCATGTCATAATTTTGCTTTTTACACCCCAGCTTCGCTTAGGTATATTTCATTATTCATCTTTCGGTTTCTCAGGAAGTAGATGTAAATTTGCGCCTAATGACCAACAGTGAATTTTGATCTTTTGTAGTCGCTGAACATAACTATATATTGATGAACCGCGATAAAAATTCCTCGTTGTTTAAATTACGCCTCACTCGCACGGATTCAGTCATCTTTTTCACTCCGGAATAACAAAAATGTGGAAAAAAAAAAAAAAACGAGAAAATATTGTATGTTAAAAACATCATTTAGGTCAAAAACAGCGTATATATTTTTTTACTAAGCCAATGCAAGTAATTTCGCCCTCTCTTGACTCGGACCTTAACAATCTAGTTCACAGCTTTAACTATCTTTAAACAGCACGGTCAGCACCCCTAAAACCAGCGATTGAATTCGCAATGGTCTTTTCTCATAAATGTTCGAAAATATGCTCTAAAAACTAATGATAACTACTTTTTGTATTAAAAGACATTTCGCTCATAAAGTCATGTGCTAAATATATTTTATCATGTCGATTATTATATGTGCCAATTTTGTAGTCTTCTTTTAAACTTTTAGTCATAACCCCTCCTATGTGCGGGAGTGGCCCAATGCGCAAATTCATAGCCCGAATGCGCCAATCTGCTTAATCTATATTATAACCCGAATGCGCAAACAGAAATAGCCCGAATGCGCGCACTAACATTTCTTTTAATTTCGTAAAATAAGTTGATGTTTATAGTGAAATTCGTGTTTATTTTGCGGTATCGCATACCGCAAATATAACAAGAGATGAGTATTTTACTGCACTGAAATGTTAATAATTTCTTTTTGTAGTATATAAACTGTCTAAATGTTGCTGTGACGTGTATATTTTATTTCAGTGATAATAAAATACTTTAAAATAATTTTAACGAATAGAAACAAAAAAGATTTACCGATATAAATAAATTTAATTGTACATATATTAAATTTATTTATTCTGCATGTTTTATGCCATCACATAAATATATTTTGGACATTTGTATATAAAGAATACGATATAATTTTGGAATGTAAACTGAATTGTCATGTAACAAATTTAACATTTTATTTATTTTACTAGGGACCAGTTGCTCGACTAGTGCTGTGCACTAATTAACTGGCCCTAATTATAAGTCTGCACTATAATACTTAATGGAAATAAAGGATTGATTGATTGATTGATTGATACAGTGTATAATAGATTTAAATACTGTTATATTCGAACATGATGTATCATTCTGGATCTGCACAAACAAGGATTGTTCTGTAATTATTTTAACTAATGAAGAGAAAAATTGCATTACTCAAGATAATTTCAATCATAGCCCTCATGATCAACTGTCGGAGCAATATTTTGTATAATATTTTAAAATGTGTATAAAAGGAAGGCTAATGAAGAGACTGTATATGCTGGATACTAGAAGAAATAAAGTACATACAATATACCGAACTTCGGTAAGTGAAATTTATTTCTTTGGGGTTTTGCGCAATCGGGCCATTTCAATTTGCGCATTCGGGCTATTTTTATTTTGCGGATTAGCGCATTCGTGCTACAGCCCTATGAGCTGATTCTATGTATGCCACATAATCGTTCGATAATATATTTCATAACTGCTGTACGAATATGAGAAAAGTTTAAACTGGAATTTCGAACACTATATTGAAATTTTATAATAATGTACAGAGATATTTTACGCGTAAATGATGATGTTATATGCAAAATTTGAAAGTCACAACTCCTAAGGGAACATTTTCAGCTTCTCTAATAAAATCACTGTTCATGATTTTTTCACCTTTTATGCAATCAAAGGTACGGATTCCCATTTTTCAGGTGCTGCAATTCTAAACCATCCTTGCTGTGAATCGGTGGCATTACCGAAAAAGTGAAGATCATAAGTTCAATAGTAATTTGTTAAAGGACTAAATATATTTCGTGAGGAATTAAAATAAATGTAACGAAGAAAAGCTCAATATTTTCATATATTTGGTTTTGCGATTGATATTATTATCTTCCGCTACTAACCAGCAAGAAACAATTACTTCTGTGTTGCGCACTATACTGCTCATATAAAATGTGTATTTGACTTTTTGTGAATATTTTAGCGAACCCCTTGCTATCTAATTAGCAACAGACCGCTGAAAGGAGCGTTTACATAACCCTGAGATTTTTACTCATTGAGCATTTTAATAATTCTGTAAAGAAATATTGTTCCTTGGCGATTTTGCAAAAGGTAGGAATCTCTAAACGTCAGCTCTCCTTCATTTCGATTTCCTTGCTATTTTTTGTTATCTCACAAAAAAAACTATTATTGTTAGCACCGAGCAATACTGTACGTTCATATAAGAAACTTCGAAAATTACGACCCCCAAAAACAGCGACTATCATCTATCAACGTGTCACCATTTCTTCTCCATGCGTTGCTTCCCTCTCGACAGCTACTCTGGCCAGAAATTTTCAAGTGAATGGGAAAATAAAGGGATGCTGTCCACCCCCGACCCCCCGCATCCTCAAACCACATATCCGCGCCTTTTATTGCCCCTTGACCATCTGCTGATGACTGCATAATAAGAACCAGGGAAGGGCAATCACAAAGAAAAGGATGCATTGTCTCTATTTTATAACTCACAAGTGTAAAATCGGAGGAAACAAAATATTATTCTTTAAACGGCTTTGCATGTAAAAAAAATGAGGAAACTATCGATAACAATATTATTCTAGTATTTTCTTATATAGTAAGTGGGTTCACAAAGTAGACAACTTATGTGTGCTGAAGTTCCCTACTGTGTACGATACCTATAAAGTAAGCTACAATTTTCAGTAATTATATTATTTAAAACATAATTTCATACATCGTTATAATTAGAATGTCAACTTTGCAGTTATACTGATTTGTTTATCAAACTCTGCGGTTGAAAAAAAATACAAATATATGAATGTTTTAAGCATTTTTCTGACCTCACAATATGTCACAAGTATCAATTAATATCGTTTTTTTTTTGTTATTATAATTGATGAAAATAATATTACTATTCACATACAAACTAGGTACTAGGGTATTGCTTCGTGAATATTAAAATATTCTTTTCATATTTTGAAATAAAATAATATTTCAGATGGGGTGCAGGAAGAAAAGGGGTTTGTAGGGACACTGCGCGTAGGCCTACTAAATTTGGCAAGGGGGCCATCGTAGCCCGGAAACCGATTTTTCTTAGGAAACTCATCCGTAAATATTATGGTGCGTATATGAGAACTTCCCATGAAAAAGTAACTTGCTAAAAATTACGCAAAAAGTATGTTATTTTTTAAAGAAACTTGTAAAAGTTTAAGTTAATTAGCAAAGTGACGAAAGTTCCCCGGAAAGTTCCTTTTGTTATAGAGAACGGTTCCACCAAAAATTGCAGCGGATAATATTGCCGTGAGCACTGATTGTCGCGGGGCACCGTGCCGCCTGTACATATTGCCCCGGTGACAATTTGCCTCAGCTGCAGATTGCCGCGGCTACAGTTTTCTGCGGGAACAAATTTCCACTACAATAGTTCACCGTGAGTAGGCAGTGGCGGCGCCTAACCCTGTGTCCGACAGGGGGTCAGCCTTTGTCCGACGGGGGGTCACCCTCAGGAGTGGATTCAGCCGCCAGCGCTGACGGGGAGGGCGAACCTCAAAAGAGTGACGTCGAAAATGAAAAAAAATTACGTTTTTTGAGCAAAAATACGCTACTTTATCTGGATTTTCAGGATATTATCTGTATTTTTGTTATGTTGAAAACGAAAATCGCCGAAGGCGAAATTTTTTTTACGTTTTTTGGGCAAAAATAAGCAATTTTATCTGGATTTTTAGGAAATTTTCGATTTTTCTTTTTTTCATTTTTTCTTTTACAAGTTGTGTCCGACATGTAGTGTCCGACGGGGGGGGGTCGAGGTGCGTCCGACGGGGGGTCAATTGATCCCCCCTGACCCCCCCTAGCGCCACCCCTGCAACTGGTGCCAGATACCCCATTTTTCACAAAGTCTTCACAGCACGATAAACCAACTGCACCAAAATGAACTCTATTTGAAAAAGTTCGCCTTTTGTTACGATGCCGATAGTGTTAAGCTACCCTTCCTAAAATTAAAAAAATAAATAAACCTAATGATGTTATGAATTCACCAATGCATAATACGTTCTTATATCTTGTAAATTGATGTCACAATAAATTATTTTAAAGGTGTGTGACTTTATAATCACCCTGTATTACGCCAATTAATTTTTCAGTAAGTAAGTCACTACGTTAAATCTAAATCTTTGACAGAGACGGCTACTATAGGTCATCGTATTTCTACATTGATACTGACACGCTACTGATCACATACATTGATACTGACACGCTACTGATCACAATTTAATACATTAAAAATAATCCAGCGGCGGGAAAGCATTTTTCTAAGTTTGTACGTTGCATAGACTTCATTATTTAAAATACATATTGTAATAAAATGATTTAGCGAACATTCTTTATTAGAAGAATTTTCGTGAAATCCAGAGTAGGTAAAAAAACATTATTTAATCTACCTCGCTCAATAATATTTTGTGATGTATCTTTACCTTTGTATAACTGAATTTCACAGAAAGATTTTCCATACTAAAAAAATAATTATTTTCTTTTACAGCAAATATCAGTTCTACAAATGTCATATACTATGATAAAAAGTATTTAAAATTAGCACGGATTAAATACGAGATTTCACAGAAACAAAGCTTAACTAAAGGAATTAAGCGTATATCTGGGGGAAAAAATTCTAAAAAAAGAAATCCGACACTTTTCCTGGAATGAGGAAAACAGATAAAAACCACACATTAATGAACGAACTGAAGATACTACTGAAAAAAAATTAATGCTTTGGACATTTTGCGTATTATATCAGAAGCTTATTTATGTTATATTTCATCATCTATATAAAGAGTAAGACCTTGCCGATATTACTGTTAGCGGAAAAGTCACAAGCCAAACTTAGGCAAAAAATACATCGTCGATTGAATCAGTGGTTTTCTGACAAAAGAGTATAAGCCCATCTCTAAATTAACGTAAGTTACGGGCATATTGATTCATAACTCATTTCTTAAAAAAGATGGACTTACACCCTTTTTTACTTTTTTAAACTGGGTAAACCACCCATAAGGTAATTAATATTAAATTATGATAGGATCAAGTAGACAGGTGTTTTACCACCCTTTAGCCCCTCAGGGAACTACTCTCACCTATGTATGGAATATGGGTATGGGAAGGATCGCCATACGACCGCGGTTACACCCTTTTGTTAGAAAATCACTTAATTAATATGTCTTCATTATATGGCTTGGTGTTGAGTCCAATATTTTGTAAAAGTGAGTTATGGGTATCAATATACGTTTAACTCATGTTTTCTTAAAATGGACTTATATACCCTTTTGTCAGAAAACCAGTGAAATATTCTCCATTTGTCAGGCTCTAAATTTATTACAACATAAGAACTGAAATTTTTGGATTTTTAGATTAGTCAGTTCAAGCCAGATATGAATTTTTATACGTAGCATGCCGTAGGCCTATATTCCATTATACAGAAAGGAATAAACGAGATATAAAAAATAAAAAAAACTCAAACTGGGAAGTGGACTTTCATATTTTCTATCGTTGGTACCAACATGTAGGCTAGGGTTCTGGTGCCCGCCGACACCACTAAACCAAGTCGGTTTTAATTGATGCCGTAGGAACGATTTTAAAGAGGAAGGGGTTTTCACAGAAGCGATTTCGATATTCTGTACTAATTTCTATATAGAAAACCCCGAGCGCAGCAAGGAAGAATTTTCTTCAGTTTTCTGGACAAAATATACCATTTGTACGCTACTTGTAGGAAAACTTTTGCAAGCATTTTCATCCTTTTATTTTTTATTTTTTGCTGAGTAGATGTTTTGAACCCCTTACACACGGTCTTGGTTTCATTTTAAAATATTAAATTACTAGGAATTTATCACCATAATAAATTCTTGTTTTCAACAAAAAAGCACCTATAGAATCAGTGCCGCTCCACAACTTCCAACACTACTTCTATTTGAACAAAAATCCAATTATATTGATTCCCCACATATTTAAATTTTCCCCTCTAACTTTTCCCAATATAAAAAAGGGGAAAGTGGTTTGCATATCGGAAAGGCTGAAGATGAACTATGGGATGTTTTATGGCACCCAGACGCTCTCTTGCGGATAGAAGAGGTATTACAATCCTGGTTTAAAATGATAGAGGTGGATGAACGGGGACATAGGCGTAATCTGGGAGGGCAACTGGCACTCCAAATCTTATAAGAATAATTAAGGAAAGGAGAACATGAGAAACAAGAATTACTAAATTTTCGAAAAATGATATCAAAATGGCTGTAAAACTTCATATTTAGAACTAAATAATGTAAAAAAAAATGAGCCATCTCTATGCTCGAGAACCTTTAACAGTCAGGATTACCGAAATTTTTATAACCTTAAAAAGATAAACAGGATAAAAGAAATATAAATTCGATAAAAATTCCAAATTAAATTATAAACATCCCGTTAAAATATAGTTTTTTTTTATTTCATTTACAAAAATGATATAATAGTTCGGCCTTTAGTGATTATTCTACGAACTCACTACATTTCATGGATCCGCCTCCGCCAAAATCAGTGACTGGACCCGCTACTGGCCCTGTATACAAAGTATTGTACTATTTTGTTGTTCAACAAAGAGTACTATTCTTTTGTATACATAAAATGAATATTGGTAAACGCATAAATTGTATAAAGTTTCGCCCCCCCCCCTTATACGTAACTCCCTAGTTATGCCTATGCACGGGGGTATATAGATGGGGTGAAAGTTTGGGGCTTTTTTTAGTCGTTTGTTTTATCTTCCTGTCAGGATACGGATAATTAGGTTACGCGTTGCTGGTCTATTCTGTAATCTCAACGTGTAACTTTACACTTGTGACTTTACAAGGTTAGGGTACTTTACCACAGTTACATGGTATGATCATGCAACGTTACAAGATCTGCCGTGTGTTGTTACAAGTATTCAATTTTAACTTTCTTCATGAGGCTTAGTGGCTTATCATTAGTTAACATTTCTTAAAGGAGCTCAAAAGATCACAAAATGAAACAAAATTAGTTCCAAAGCTTTCGATATAATATCAAAATTACATCTTGTTCAC
>JAQFYR010000047.1:0-18871 GCA_034694985.1 Campodea silvestrii
CTTATAGAATTCTATAGGTTTTTCTATAGAGGCTCTATAGAAATTCCTATAGAGTCTCTATAGGAAGTTCTATAGAGCCTCTATAGAACATTTTTTGTCGGGTAAAACTACTTAAATCCCAATTTATTACTTTTTAAGATACACAAATTTAGTCTGAAAAAGAAAAGTTTTTGCGGTTAAACTGGCCGCACAGTAAAATAATAAATGCGGAAAGTGTACTTACGTTATTGCATTTATTTCATTTTTATGTACAATTTCTCATCAATCATTCTAAAACTACTCAACGCACTAAAATATAATAAAAAAACACGGCCAGCACTGTAATAATTATACGTAGATATGGTACACTCTCATTATTCATTTGTCTGTAGATTATCACAAAAACACAAATATGTCTTATAATCTAACTTAATTTTTTTTACCAACTTCTGGTAACATCGAGTAGCAATGACTTTTCGTTCTTACTTGATACAACGTCTGATGTAACTGTTGGCTTGCAGCCAACCCATAAAACATAACTAAAAGAAACAAAAGAATAAATTATTATGAATAATAATTATAATGCCACATCATTATTTTGTACATGTACCTGTATAATTATAATTAGCGGAATAATAAGAATGAGTGCTGAAGATGAAAATAATAATCCTTGAAAGAAATTTCTTGTGACAGGATATATTGAATTGTAGATTAGTGATGATAAAATGTTCGTTACGTTCTGCAAGATTGCTATGAAAGAAAATATCCTATACCTGAAATAAAAGTAAAGTATTGAGTGTAATAATAAATGAGAAGACATGAATTCAGATTTGTTTACACTATTAGTATCAGTCTGTACCCATGTCAATTATTGCATGTGTGTACTTTTGATCCTCCTGACACAATACATTCCTTTAAATGGGTGAATTTATATGATTATATAGACTGGTGTACGACCACAACATATTTTCATTTTGTATATTTTTGACAAACTGATATGTACAGTATTTTGGCAGGTGGTAATCATTGTATATATTCGCATGATGCAGGTCTGGTTAAACAATTTTGGTGGTCCCTGGAAATACAGTTTGAATCGATACTTGATGACTGGATACTATCAGAAAAATTACTGACGGGAAGATCGAACATCTGAAAGATTGGATCGACCTTAGGATGATCTTTTTCCTCATCATTGTTGTAAAGGCTTTAATACGAAATCTGGAAATCAGATGACGTAACAATATTATATTTCATAACGAAAAATATACTTAAACACAAACTTTCATTAATACTACCGTAGAATTCTACATCCCCACCTCCCTTTTAGACTCACACTCACCTGCCAATGTTTGTATTTCAATTTTTTATTAACTAATTATCTGATATATTAAGTGCTTCGCAGCAATATTTGTTTTCATCATATAAATAGGATCATCCTTGGTAATTATGTAAAACTCAATGGTATACCCGTAAAGCGTATGATTTGTTGTCCACTAAAAAGTGCGAAAAATTGAAAAATAGCTAAAATATCAAGCGTGTATATAAAAGAAACTGTACACACAGTCAAGTAGAAATTTAGTTAGCTATCACACGGTAAAAAAAATCATATTTAGTTTGGACCGTGAGTTTGAGCAGTTGTATAATTATACATAATGAAGTATATATCATTCAATTGCAGTTCCAGAAGTGTTATTTGTATATATAATCAAAACCATCCCGAAAACAAGCAAGGAACACAATATTATTACACAATATTAATGACAATGAATATTACGAAGCTTTAACGACAGACAAAGTTGTATTTTGCTCGATTATTTACCTCCAGCCCTCTATATATACACATATTCACTTTATATACAGTTTAATTAATATATTTATTTCGTTACTTGCGAATCCGAAAATTAGCACGATTCCTTCTGAAAACTACGAAAATCGTTGCTGAAAAAAAAAACATGTTTGAGTTCTTGAGTGTACAAGTAAATTATATTTTTATTATAGTGCTTAATATATGTTTCGTTTCTTTTGTAATTCCATAATATTACTAATATTACAAAGCTAGATTAGATCCATATGAAAATTCCCTGTCTTTCTTTGGAGGCACATATAGTTATACAGTATATAGTTAAATTACTTATTACCTATATACGCTGTTTTCCTATACTCTCGTGTTATACAGTAGGTTAAAACTTCTTTGAACAATCGTTGCACAGCAGAGCAGAGACCTGGAGGTTGACTACTCTATAATAGAGTAGCTGATGTGATCGTCTTTACCTTCGTCTATATGTTTTCACTATTTTGCGCCATGTAACAAAAAATAAACTCCATAACATTCTGGGATATAATTATATATATAAAATATTGAAAAATTTATCAAAAATAATATTTCAACGAAATTTATATATGAAAATTGAAAGCAGTGGATTATTACAGAACATTTTGTAATTCATGCATTAATTTCCTTTTTGTCTTTCTTTAAAGATAGTTCTTCTTCTTCTTCTTCTAATTTGGCATCGTCCGCCATTTTGTGTCTGTCTCGTAATAGACAACTGAAATAATAAAAAAATATCACATTAGAATTTCATTAAAAAACAATTAAAATATTATGGTTAAAACCGAAAATACGTAACATTTTTCTTTACCTGAATATAATGAGTGGAATAACGCATACAACAGCTGATACTTCAAATAACAAACCACGGAATATGGATCTTGTCATTGGATAAAGAGAATTGTAAAATAGTGAAGCTGCTATGGAGGTAATGTTCGTCAAAATACCAATGGAGGAAAACATTTTACCTGAAAAAATAATTCCAAATTACTACACTTTAGGCAACTGAAATGAGATTTTCTTATAGTTCCAGATTTCAGGTTTTTTGTTGGATATAAATCATTTATGCTGGTGTTTCGATACATTGACGGCACTGCTGTAGGTTTAAGTTTGCACAAATTCAGTAGTGAAGGTGAATAGTTAATTACGAATTTTTGTTATTAGTTTTGAACGCCGTCTTGCTAAAAACTTTCCTTATTTGTTTTATTAATATTTGCAGGTATATCTTAATTAAATGTTGACAAAATTGTTTAGTGTGATTCATGTTTTATTAATGGAATATCTGAAAATTGATAATAAAATAATCATAAGAGATTTGCAGAATAACTATTTATTTTACTATGATATATGAATCAACGAAATTAGAACAAAGATAATGAATTCAAGCTCCTTTACAGTCAGAAATTTAGGAGTTAAAAATAAACCATTTTCTGAAAAAAAAAAAGTAACAATATATTGTTATCCGTATAAAAATGACTAATCTTGCATCTAACACAGCGATGTACTGTATTTACACATCGTATCGTCAACCATTTATTGTTCAATTTTGTATTGTACAATTTTGTCAAGCAATGTTTTGTTTTAATGCAGATGTTGTCATTTTATATTTTGAATATTCTCAACTCTTGAAAATGGGGCCATGAGTCCCGAAACATATGTTGAATAGTAAAGAAAAACCAATAACAGAGAAGTGTGTTTTATTACCATAAACAGCATTTATTGTTGCTTTTTTCTTCAGATAATATGTAAGGAAAAGTAACTTAAAATATTTCATTGTAAATTATGTATTATATCACATTTATATTTTACCTTCTTCTGATTTTCCAACAATAATCGATAATATTGTTCTTGTACTGGAATCTGCTAAGGTGCCGAATATAAATATTACTTGTGCTGAAAAAACATAAAGAAAAATATATTAGTTAATTGGCCTATATATTCAAAACCTTGAAGTATACCGGTATAGTCTTCAGCATAATAATCGGCTTTAAAATAAGCTTATTTTATTTATTTTAATTTTGCGTTAACCCAAACAATGCATACTGTGTGGGGAGCTCTTACAGCGTTCATGCCCCGCAATGAAAAAAATAAGAAAGAAAGAAAATGAGAAAATAATCTAAGAAAAATCCCTAAGAATCTAACTAAACTGTATAAACAGCACAAACTCCGTAATACGTAAATATTAATTTTAAACCAACAGGTTTCACCTTTCGGGGATCTTCAGGATTAAGCTGCTGCATGAAATAGATCAATTGTATTGTATTATTAACACTGAAGATATAGCCGTGAGGGCGAGTTTTGTTGATATAAAATAAACATTTACAGGGCGTGATGTGTACTATAAAGTATAAAAATATCTGTATTCTCATTGAAAACAATAATCACATTAAAACTGCACAGTTTACATTAATAATCGTAAAAATATTCATCCTAGCTTTCTCTCGAGCATTATTTTGTGTATTATTTCATTAATTTTCAAAATGACAACTGGGGGGGTCAGAACCAAAGTGGTCTAACCCAAAATTTTGATTTTTTTTTCGTTTCTATTGCTTCTGTTGGTTCATTACATGTGTACTTAAATGACATAAATTTATTGGGGAGGTCTGATGCTTTTAAGTGATGTTATTTACAAAAATAAAAATAAAAATTGAATTTTCTTAGTGTAGGAATCTAAATATTTACCTCAGTGTCTTTTTTTTTTTTAAAAAACATCATCATCTAAGGTTACAACATTCTGACTTTAAATTGTGAATACAACATACTTTTTGGAAAAATTTGCATCGCCCTATACTTTACTGGGGAATAGACCAAAAAATGGTTAATTTTCTTTGGAGCCAAAATGGTCTAACCGCATATTTTTCCGTTTTCCTCCGTATATAAAAGGAATTCCAATATAACGTACTATTATGGTATTTAAAAACTATTATTTTTCCACATAAATTGGCGCATTTAGTTTTTAAATATTCTTCTTAGAGAAATAGTACACATACAAAAACTTTGGAATCGATTTTCTCAAAACTTCATTTGTATGGGTTAGACCACTCTGGTTCTAACCCCCTCAATTGATCTCTCTCTGAACAAACAAGCCAGTTTTTAACAATATTATCCATTTCAGTAGCACTGCTATTGCTGAAGTATTGCATTATTACTAAACTAACTATACAATAAGACCCGTCTTAAAGGGGATTTATCCCCCGACCCCGAATTTAGGTGGCCCCCAAGCAGGAGAATAAAAAGTAAAAATATTATATAAAATGCAAATAAACTTCCACAACTTCGCTTCAAATTGCATAAAAATAGCATTGTTAGGAATGAAAACGTATTTTTTTTGCACTCACTTCGTTCGGGCATAATTATTTCTTCTACTATTTACTCATTACAGTTTGTTCAAATTAAAAAGCAATACAACCGGCCTTCACAGCACTTTTTACAATATTACCGATTTCGGAACAAAAATGTATAATAGGGGCCCCGTATAGTGGAATGTAGCTCCGGGGTTGAAAATATCTTAAGATGTCCCTGAATACAATTTATTAGTCGAATTATTGTAGAAATAGGCCAAATAGTAATATTAGATTGGAATTGGAATTTATTCCTTTTTATTTCATTGTTGTTCTGCCGACACAACGCCATACAATTTAATATCAAATGAAACTAGAAATACTATACTCATTAAATGATAATTAAATATATCAAGGAATTCTTTTAACTTTCATTCAGGAAAATTAACATGTAAAAATCCTTGACAGTATCTGAATGATCAAGGCGATAATTTATATCCTTTCATCACTTGATAAAAAAACATCCTATACTCTGATATGAATAGTACTGCAATACAGTCAATAGAAAGAGTATCTGGCGAAAAATCGACAATATCACCTAAATCACCGGAAGCCAAGAGTTTTTGTTCCTTTTTTTGAACTGACAGGAGGATTCTTTTTTTGCACAAGGGGGGGGGGCAGGGGGTGGAAAAGGGGAGTATGCGCAATGTGTGAAGAACAGGTGAGATTTACATGAGAGAAAATACACCGTTCCGTTCAGTATAGGGAATATGTTTAGACAAGAAACTATGTATAGAGAATACAGTTTGTTGATTATTATTAAAGGAAAACTAATCATAAACTACATGGGCGCCGACTCCATGGGTGCAGCGGTGCAGTGCACCCATTGGAATTTTTAAGAGAAAATGGATGCAATCACTGCAGTGCACCATTGAGATTTCTTAGAATCTTATCTAAACTGGATATTCTTGTTAACAAAATATAAAAATTTCGCACTCGCTTCGCTCGGGCATTCTTTAGACCTCCATTGTTGTAACTTTCAAACTCCCTCTATAAAAAATCTTCCTTAGCACAAAATAATAAGGGCTGCCTTACGGTTTATCAGGTATTCTATGGCGGTCGCGCGAGAGTTTCCATCGATTAATCATGCGAATTGTAAATATAATAATAATAAAAATATCAAAAACATGTAAGAAAATGAACAGCAAAACACCTCCCTTGGAATTTTGACCCCCCCCCCCCATTTTGAAATTTCTAGATAAAACACTGACAATATTACTAGGATAGATTCGGTTTTATTCTTAGATGACAGGTTGGTTTTTCTCCTATTTAAATACATGGGGCTAAGGTAAGCTTATTTTCGACTTGGAACTATTCAGTTATTTATTAACGGAATTAAATAATTTTTGTGCATAAAATATAGAAAATGACCTTAAGTATTTGACAGAAGTGAAATTATTTTGTTTAAATGCATATTTGCTTGTCAAAAATCTAAATTTTCCTATGGTTGAAAAGTTACAAAAAATGAATGTTTGGGATTTTTTTCCGTACCTTCAAATTCTAAAAGTAATATCAAAAATAAAAATATTCTCATAATCTGCAAGACTTGCTCTTAGAAACGAATTTATTCACAAAGCAGCTATAAGTCGTAATACTTCCATGGGCGTCTGGAGGGGAACTTCCCTCCCTGGACTTTTGTGGAAGTAAAAAAGCTACTAAAAATAAAAAAAATAAAAAAACTGCGAAAGATTTCAAAACCCCTTTAAGAACTACACCTTTTGCCCCAAAACGTGAAATTTTCTCTACCTCGCTCCACTCGGGTTCTAAATTACTTCAAATTTGTTCTCTGATGATCTTGTTTCGGCTAAAACCCCTTAAAAACTACACATTTTTGTCATAAAACTTTAAAAAACTTCGCACTCGCCAGTTTTTTTTTTAGTGTACAGTGAAACACAAATTGTGCATTCATAAATCAAAATGTGCAGCATTAAAAATGTATTTGTGCAGTTATAAATTCCGCCCTCATTGATAATTGCCAAAATAATTAGGAAACACGGTATTTTCTTCATATTAAGAACCCCAATTTTTTCTCTGTCGTTAGGTCGCTACGCTCGCAATTCTTTTTCTACCGTATCAACGTCTACATTGTTATTTGTTGATTCTACATTATCATGCAATACGCCACTGTTTTCTCCCGTATCGGCTCGACTACCTTTGCCATGCAACACATTACTTGAAAGATTCAAATAGCCTTCCCTCCTCGAATTTAAATCTACTATTTTACACTCCCCACATGCATTAACTCCTGCGGTATTATTACAATTTCACTTATCTGTATTATTAAAATAATCCTGGGCATCATAAAATACCTCATCCTTATTCATATTGTCACAATTTTTAAAAACAGACGCTTTGTTTACACTTTGTTCTTTTAACGTAGCCATCTTTTTACGTGACATCACTTCTCTTTCGCACATGGTGCGGCGTTGCAAAATTTCCCAAACAAAGAAAACGCACGTGCTTTTCGCTCAATTTTTATCGGATTTTCGACAAACTTTTAAGATAATTTCCTCGCTGATTAGCGTAGCTAAGCCCCACGTTGTTTAATGCAGGGGTTCGATTAGTCCGGTCTCTACAGAATGTATTTTTCTGCCGAATTTTCGCTTCCCTCTTATTATGTTGATCGGAGGTCGCAACAACGTACATTCGCCTCCGTCAGCAAATCAACCAATAGAATGAATTTACTCTTCAAAATCAACAACGCAATTTTAAGTCTTTGAATAATAAATTAATTTTAATTGATAAAGAGAAGAAAACAATTTGTACGATGTCGATTAATCGCAACTTGCACTAAGGGCATTTTATAAAATCTCACTGTAATTCATTAAATTGCCAATCATGCTCAGCTCAAATATTTTTGTTATTCTCGGGAATGAGGAAATCGTAAAAATAATATAATCCGAATCGAGTGAATGAAAATTAAATTTTTACTTTGTTTGCTTTGTTACTGCATTGTTGAAATCAAAATCCGACTTCCCTCGCTCTAAGCTGCCGGTCCTGAAATAATGAGACAAATTATATTTAAAAGAATAAAATAAATATTAAGTTTAGGATGGTTATTATTAATATACACTTAAATTATGAAAATACGGACTTAGAATGATGCATCTTACGAAACCACATGGTACTAAGATCAAATTCTCCATTGTTAATCTTTAAAATATTTCTTTGTTGCAAAAAGAAATCTTTTTAACTAAATACTCGAAATAAACACTTATAAAATAAATTTCTCTTACCAGTTTCCCTTTACACCAGTCATCTTGGAGGATGCGAAGAGATACGACAATTTACTTAAAACGGAAAGAATTTATTGATGAAAGAAAATGACTCTAAAATAATTTTAAACTAACAAAATTCACAAAGAAAAATTGAAATAACCGGACAAAATTTGGAGTCAACCGAACACTTTGAGCTCCAATCGCTTATTGAAGTGCCTTCACTCTGCAGGCTCCTCAGCTGAGAAAAAATGGCCAAAAGGGTTACCAAATGGATAGGTAAAATTAATTAAAAATAACATTAGCTGGGTGGCGTACAAAGTGCTGACACTTTCACAAAATTATCACATAAATATATCATAATTATTCGAAATGTTTACATTAATAATACTTCAGTATAACTTAAGTTTAGCAATTATACAATTTACCAAAATGACGTATTTCAAATTTGACAACTGGTACCACAACTTTTAACCAGGGTAAGGGGGAGTGTGGACGCATCCCTCCCACATTGGGTGGCTTACCCTTCCATCCTAGGTGAAAAAGGGGGAGGCAAGTATATTTATTTTCGTCCGACTACTTGACCATGAAAGTGTGTTAACAAAAGAAATATGACGTATTGGGAAATTTCTGTTGCTCCCCAGGGGGTAGAATCGCCCTTTGAAGACATTTTAAGCAATGGTACAGTTTCAATGCAAAGAATGAAGGCCCATGCTTTTGACTTTTAAAATTGATAATTGAACGTTTTATCGGGCAATTTTATACAATTTAAACATTTTAAATTATTCTTATAAACATAAATTAACAAACAATAATATTTTATAAATTATCGGACAATTATAACATAATTAAAACATATAAGTTACATTTACAGAACAACTTATACGAGAAATGTGGGTATAAATTGTTATATACAAGGGAGTGTTTTACCACTCTGTAAGCTAATGAGTTCTAATTATTTGGCACCTTTGATAATTAGAAATATAAATATAATTTCCTTTAAAATATATAAAATAACATATAATAATAAGCAAAACGTTATTATTCTCTTAAAAACTTATAGAACAACTTTATATTGTGCCTATATTATAAAATTGCACTTTGGTAACAATATATAAATATTAATTGACTACCATATCTTTGATATAAAATATATAAAAGGGTTAAAGTCGTCGTTTAAAGTGTCCATAATAAATACATATCTCAGTACCATTAACGCGCTTACGCCGGCAATAACACCTTTCATCACTAAAAACACTTTATAAGGTGTTTTTATAATTACCTATGAAAATCGTAGAATGTCTATAAAAGACTATAGTCCATAGCTATACATTTACATATTCACATCAAATTTCTTGACATCGCTTATAACAAATAATCACATGGGGTAAATATATATACATACAGGGGAAATTGGGGTATAAAGCGTCTATAAAATAATAATAGTCCTTTTGCTATATATATTTCATATGCTCGCGCCAACTTCTTTAAACTTTCAAACATCCTACAGCGTTGCCGATATGGGCTTTATCGAACATGTGCACAAGAATTTTCACCGCTGAGTACTTTCAAGTACGCTATCGTTTCACTAGTACATTCGCATAAAAATATACTAAATTTAACGTTCACACCCCTATATATTCGGGCCGATCTTAAAGGTAAAAGATGTTCACTTGGCTCCTCATTATCCATACCAAGGGGACGAATTTTGGCTTTGAGATTGAAAAAGTATAGGGGTGAACGTACGCGGACTCACAATCACTATAAATTTCGCATAAATCTTCAAAAGAAAGTAACTTTTTAATTATCGACTTTTGATCCACTTGGATGAAAGATTACCATAGATGCATCATGTACTATACCTTCATACACCACCTCACCGGTTACCATGGTCCTGAATCTTCCTAACATGGGGAGTATGGATAGCATGGTCATCAAAGTCTTCGCCAGATGGCTACTCAAAGAAACGATGTAAAAACATCAAGGCTATGGTGCTTGCCAGCTTTCCATACCTTTATTTGCAAAATCTAGAGGCTTATATGTTACGAAAGCGGCGAGATTTGCAATTTACAGTTTATACAAAGTATCAACGATGTTATCTTTGCATACAAGGAGTGATATTTATACAACTATATAGACTTAATTGTATTTCGCTGATTTAAAGTGAGTTACGAGAAATGTAGGACGTTATCTTACAGTGCTCTTGGCTCGTCAGCTGTGACATAAAAAGACTTAGTCACTGTGGACTTGTTATACCACAAAAATCAACCCGTGATTTGCGTATATCACTCCTTCTTATCAATCATCCCTCTCAAAGGGTATCGAAGTATAGTGTTCAAGTCAAAGTGACTTTTATATAAAATGTTTATTAAATGCATAATACCTGGACTGTATCGCACCTAATAATAATCAATAATAACAATTACTAAATGCATAATACCTAGACTGTATCGCACCTAGTAATAATCAACAGAAAGAAAAGAAACCATAAATTATGTTCAGTATAACATACTATAAAAACTTCCAAATGCAATAGTGCCCTACATAAAATGTTGCACTGCACCAGGAATTTCTGAAAATAACAAACGATCATATATACACAGATAAGGAAAAATTGATACCCTTATCTCACGAAAACAACTTACAAACTAAATAAAACTAATAAAAATCGTAAAAACAAATCAGTAAAAATAATGAATAAACCCTTTCGAAAATATCAATTATCGCTATTATCATATAAAATGTGTGATAATTTACCTTTCTACGAATCCAACAAACGCTTAATATGTAACAGAATCAATTGCTAATGAAAAAGAAACATATGAATTATCATCACTACAAGAAATTCTCAATATGATTAATCAAACCTTCAACGATCACAAACGTAAACCAATGAACGATGAACATGTCCTGTCGAAAAAGATTACGACGATTACTGTTATTAACGCAAAAAATATATGATAATTTACCTTTTTACAATCCGATGAACCTTCACTGAACAAATGGATTAATTCACAAAAAAAGGAAACACATAAATTATCAACATATAACAGACCCTATTATAAATAATCAACAAATTATCCGTGAAAAAGAATATATCTGTATCTACACCCAACTAACTACAATCTTCGGGCCGGGCGGTACACATGGAAATTGCTTCTCCGTTGATTAAATTGTGATCGCAAAATAAAGCTGACAAGCTTGTTTCGAACGCATACAAGCTTTCTTGCCTGCTTTATTTAGCGGTCGGTGGTCCCGTGTGACATCTTACTTATGGTGGACTGTAAACCCAAAAGCATTGAAAAACAAATTATCTCAAGCAACAAGGATTATGTCATAAGTCTCATAAAATTATACCAACATAAACGACGATGAGAGTATACTATAATCTGGACTAAGTTACTTTAGCAAATAAACTACAGCTTCCCAACAGCGAACTAGGGTCCTTTCATTCGCCCTTTTTCATTTATTTTTAGACCGACCACATACTATCAAACAACGTAACTTAGCCATTCTGGATTTGACGATTCCAGATAAAAAATAAAAGAAAAAGCATCCTTTTAAACGATAAAACATTTAATCACCGCGACTCGACTATGGTACCGTCATCTATCCTTTCTTCTAAAAGAATGAAAGATAAATGTTGGGCCTTTGATTTTCAAAAATAATCAAAGTACACGCTACCATCCCGTAAATCGTGCACTTATTGTTGACAGTTAGCAAAGTTTATATTTTTATTCGGAATAAATTTAAACCCACTATACTAACCTCTAAGGGGTATCGAGAATCAATAAACGAATGAAAATTTATTCGGAAAACTCAAAATTTACATTATTTCAGCACGCTGTTTATATTTTCACAAAAATTCTTAATAACGGTCAACAATAAACAATAAATAACGCTGAAAGTGGGTTGGCACTGTTGTTTGGCCACAAGGAGAATCGACTTAGGATTTCTTACGCATCCTTAACTTTGCGTATATTAATTACTATTTACAATATATATACAGAATTTGTTTTTTGAGAAATCAGTTATTTTAAACTATGCGCCGTCAGGTTAAAAAATAACGTTGATTCCCGAACAAACAAATTATTGCTTACAGAAAATAGAGCATTATAAAAGTTAACCATTGGTCCCGCGGGATGGTCTGCCTACCTCAAAACCGCCAGTCAACTAAAAGAATAACTCAAACTTTCAAATAAGCAATGAGTCACAGCTGCGGTACTTCTATGGATGAGAGTAGAATAACAAATGATTAGAATGCACTCCTAGGAACCAAAAACATCACGTTATTTCTGAATAAATAAAAATGTTTGTACTAGATGTGATCTCTAATAAATTAACTTTCGTACTGAACACAGAAAATTGCAAGACTAATAATTTATACTTATTTATCACATTAATTCAGACTTTTACAGTTGCAAAAACTTTGAACTTTAGAATCACATCTTCACATATATTCTAAGCTTATCACTGCTAATATTGCGCCCCACAAGATTCAAACGAATAATATTAATATTTAATCGCGAAATTATGATAAGTTCAATCCCAAACAAAAAAAATTAAAACAAATTAACAACAGTTATTTTTAAACAGATCATGCGGATCCTAACAAAATTGAACTAAAAAGTTTGATGAACTAAGAAATTAGGGCGTTTATGATTTTACATCCACCTTTTCGAAATTTTACTAAATTGCTTACAAAAAAATGTCAAAATTTACACGATGTGGATTAAAATCATATTAAAACAAAAGATAGGGAGGGAAAGAAAGAATGGGGGAGTTAGTGTACTCATCCTAAGACTTTGGCTGCTGAGCTTCCTCCATCTTATTTAATTGGTCCTTGAGACTGGCCACCTCCTTTTCCAGTTCTTGATTCCTGGCGTTGATCTTCCTATGCTCTAATTTCACTAAATAATTCTCCCGTTTAGCCTGATCTTCCTGCAATTGAGAGCAACTCGGACATTCCACATACTCTCGATACAACTCGTCTCGGTCCATCTCCATATACACAAACTTTCGTTGCTCATAAAAAAGTTTGTCACGAAGTTCATTAATCAACTGTTGTGATTTCGCCAGCTCGTCTAATTGGGGCGATTTCGACAATGGGGACGTTGGGGAAGACGATTTTATACTCCCCACACTTATACGTAAACGTTTTGGTTGGGGTTCTTCCTCAATCTCCTCTAGCTCCACTTCTTCTGGTTCTGGGCTTCCCGGAATGATGTCAACGTAAATCCAATTAAGGTGTTTTACGGTAAACCCCTTCAGCCCACATCTTCTGGGTAATGGTTTCCCCTGATTATCGATCTTACCCTCATATTTTTGAATTAGAGCGCGGTAATCAAGCGTTGTCTTGATTCCCAAAGCTTCGACGCATTCGAAGAAAAGTCGATTTTCCCGTACGTTGGGGCAGTAGAACTGTTCATGTCTACAACATTTGCAAACTGGACAAAAGAGATTTGTCCACTCCCTTCCCCAGCTACGGATAGTCAATTTACTTTTCTTCAACTTGGCCAACAGATAAATGTGACCTTCTTCGTTTACGTACATTAAGCCGCCGGGCTCCCGAATTAGCGGATTACTCGTTTTATTAATCTTCATACTGACGCCGAGCTGGAGTATATCAGTCCCACGATTCCAGTATTGCGATTCTAAATAATAACGTTGCTCCTCTGTCAAGTTGCAAAGTTGTTCCGGCGACCTATATTGTAATCAAAAAAAAAAGTAAAAGAAACAAAAATAAGATTAGCCAATATCAAAAGTGACCTCTTAAATTACACAAATTTTAAATCACTTTCTTAAATTGACCAATCTTAAAAGAGAAATCACTCATACAGTCAATTCCTTGTATCTTGTAACCATTGAACAGATTGATATTAATTTATTTAAGAAGTTATTTCCTCCGCAAAAAAATTAGTAATTTTATTTAATTCGAAGGTGACTTCACCTTCCAAATTATTATATTTATCTCGACATAAAATACAATATTCATTGCATAAAAGAATGGAAGGATTCTCTCGTTCGTTAACTTCCTCTATCGATTTTAATTGATAATCGTCCAAATAGCGCGGACGTTTTCTTGTTCGTTGTTCCCGACGGGGAATTTGAGAAGACAAATCCACTTGTTTTTCAATATTTACTTCCTCACTAACATAATCCTCCGCAAGATCCTCGTTTACAATTTGAGGTTCAATTTCATTTGATATATCAATTTGCGTTTCTGGTATCACATCATCGATTGTTTGTGGAGCCAAATTAATCATTATATTTGGTGCAACTCCTGGATCATCTATTTCCTGATTTTCAAATTCCGCTTCTCCTTCTCTTAAATAATACGGTTTGATGTGATTTACGTGAGACCTCAACAGGACTCTAGGATTTTTTAAACTTTGAAGGATTATTGTATTATAACCGATTCTATCGTGTATCCGGTAAACACCCGTGTATTTGTCACTTAAACCCGCAGTAATGCCTCGAGTTTTACTAGACTTAATAAAGTTAGTTTTCTTTACAAGATCACCTTTCTTTAAATTAAACTCCCTTCTTTTTAAATCAAACGTCAACTTATTACTTTCACGCGATTCTTCCGAATTTAAGCGCACGATGTTCTCCATTTCGCTAAATTTTAACAAATATTCATTCAAATTCAAAGGTTCATCCGAATCGATGATGAACTGTTTATCTTTTAATTTAGTATTTAACGTACTATTAAAATTTCTTCCAAAAACGATTTGGTTAGGACTATAACCGATTTTTTCTTGTACCGCATTATTTATAGCAAATTCAATATGATGTAAATACATATCCCACATATTAGCTTGTAGGTTGCAAGTGACTATCAACATCTTAGTTATTTTGACGTAACGTTCACATTTATTCCCCCTTGGCGAGTAAATTGAAACCGTTGTGTGACGAATTCCATGATCTTTACAAAATTTCGTAAACACTTTGCCTATAAACTCTATTGCATTGTCCGATATATACATAGATGGAATCCCGTAATAAAATAAACTTTTTAATCGGTTCACTACTCTTGCCGCATTTTTATGTTTCATTGGAAAAACACGAGTATAACCACTTAGATTGTCAGAAACAATAAGCACGTACTGATTTCCTCTAGCGGAGGCGATGTAGGGTCCCCCAATATCTATATTTAAAACGTCCCAAACATTTGGCAAACTGGCCCTCCCCATCAAACCATAGGGGTGTACTCCTCCTGTTGACTTCGCCAATTGACATCGTTTACAAGTTCTCTATAAATCCCTTCCCATGTAAAGTTTTTAGAAATTTTCTTAAAAGTTCGGCGTCTACCTTGATGTGACCCAGTTTCTACTTTATCATGAAAATGTTTAAGAATTTCTTCGACCAGTTTTTTAGGTACAACTATTTTTATTTTCACGTCAGGATCTTCATTAGGCGTTGGACAAACAAACTGTTCGGGTATATACCTTACCAAGATTCCCTTCTCATTGATAAAGTAACTCTCTAAATCCCTTACGTTATAAGCCACCCTTTTAACTTTGTCTTTTTCATTTATTGCAGAAATTATATCTTTTAATCGTTGATCGCTAATTTGAAATTCAATCCACTTTTCGATGGTAATTTCACTTAAAATATCCAAATCTTTAGTGACAACTTCTATAGGTTTACAATCTATTAATTCTTCATTAATAACTTCAAAACCGTCAATATTATCTTGCAAGAAATTAAGAACCCTTTTTTCCCCTAAGGTGGAAATAATTTCGATATCATATTTATAACTTTGCAATTCCAAGTTCATTTTACCTACGCGCCCCTCGCGTAACGAAGTTAACGCCCATTTCACTGAACTATGTGTAACATGTAACACGAACGGTTTTCCCGTCAAATAATATTTTAATTTGTCAACCGCCCATTTGACGGCTTGTGCGTGTAATTCAATATCGCTCCATTTAGTTTCATACGGTCTCAAAAGTCGGCTAATAAAACCTATGGGCTTATTTTTACCATCGATTTTTTGAACTAAAGCAGCAACCAAACCTTCACCTGAACCTGCACAAAATAAATAAAAAGTTTCATTCATATTTGGCAATCTCAAATGTGCAGCGTACAAAAGGGAAGTTTTAAGATATTCAAAATCATCAATTCTTTTTTGTTGTCCATATAAAATCATTTTTCGGACTGACTAATTCATTCAAGCTTTTTGAATACTTAGCACAGTTTAAAATAAAACAACTAAAAAACTGAATCAATCCCAAAAATGATTTTACACCTGTTATATCCGTAGGTCTCTTAAAATCTTTGAGTATTTTAACTTTCTCCGGATTTGGTTCTTTAATCCCACCTGGTTTAAGAATATATCCCAAAAAGAGAGTCTCCCGGACGAACAGACTGGATTTTTTGGCGCTTATAGTCATATTAGCTTTTTCAAATCATTTAAATATATCAAAAATATGTTGTATATGTTCTTCTAAACTATTTGAAAATATAATAATGTCGTCAACGTAATGGGCTGCCCATTTCCATTTGGCATCCCCGAGAATCTTTTCTACGGTTCTGTTAAATTTAGCAGAGGAATTACATGACCCCATAACCATCCTCTTATAATTATATTTCCTTCCGTCAACTGAAAAGGCGCAGATCGGGCGCGAATTCTTTTCAATATTTATTTGATGGAAGGATTGTGTAATGTCGCAAACCGACAAATACTGAGCCCCGTTAATCCAGGAAAATATCACATTTAAATCCGGATGATCCAGCGCATCATAAACCATAACATTATTTATTTTAGAAAAATCCACAACAAATCTGTGAGCCGTGGAATCGTGCGGTTTAGGTACTACGTGTACCGGCGAGTTCCACGGACTTAACTCACAAAATTCTATTACTTCATCTTTCAATAATTTAGTTATCTCCTGATTAACGATTTTTAATTTATCCGGATTTAAAGGATATTGTCTTCGATTAATCGGTATTGTCCCAGGTATCAATTCTATAACCCATTCTGTTGTGTTACAAACTCCTAACTTTTCTTGAAACACTTTTTCTACACCAAATAATTTTTCAAAAAGTTTAATTTTAGTAATATCATCTAAATCAGCCTTTTCTACTAGGCTGTTAATTCCTAAGACCTCATAAGAATCTTTATTGAAATGTTTTGGTAATTTTACAGTATCTTTACTATATGTTACAAGTTGAAAACATTCTAAATTGTATTCATTTAACATATTAGTAAACTGTATGTCAAATTCATCCTGTTTAATTAAATTTGAACATTCACTATTAACACTCAACAAACTTTCATTAAAATTACTTTTGCGTAGATCTTCTACATAATTATCTAAATAATCGAAATTGATTTCGTCAAAATTTTCTTCATTTGAATCCATAGCATTATTATTTTCATGAATTTTATTTATTTTGTTTATAACCTCAGGAGAAATATGTTCATCGCTACATTCAGGATCGTTACATAATCCAACATCAACGTGGATCTCATTAAATATTTCTACTTCAGACTCTTTATTTTGTTCAATAAAATTTAAACTTTCGCCATTACCGCTATGACGCTCACGAATTTTATTAACTTTATTTTTAATGGGAGACAAAATGACGTCACTATCCTCCTTATCAAGCGAGGAACATTCTTCTCTTAATTTCTTAAACGTTTCATTATTTTCATGTTCATTTACATAATTATCCCAAAACTTGGAATTCTCATTTTGTTTTAATTTTATTTCTTCCACGTATGGATTCATATGTTCATCCCAAAACGCAGAAGTTTTATTATTTTTTCGATCATTAATTTTAACACCTTTGACCAACTTATCCTGATCAGTTTTCAAAGTATTAAATAATTCTTCGCTATCATTTATATAGCGAGGACGGCCCTCATTCCCTGAATTCAAAACAGTTAAATTTTCTTCTAATTTACACTGATCAATATTACTTGAATCGGAATTTCTATCCTTAATTATAGGGTTAAAATTTATTGTGTTTTTTTAAAATACCCCCCTTTAAGCTTTCATTACTGAAACTTGGCGGAGACCTATTTTGTACATTAATATTTTTGCTAATATTATTTTCATTACTCTTTACATTTTCCGGGCCCTCATTTTCCCTATTGACCAATGGTGAATTAATATCATTGATCAATGAAAGAAAATTTCTATCCCCATTATAATTAGCAAGATCCCCGCTTACGCCTATGGGGGTTTCACTATTATAATGTTGGTTCCTTAGAGGGTTTATTTTGTGTGAGCTACCATTATTATTTTCATTTACACTTGCAGGGCCCCCATTTTCCTTATCGACCAATGGTAAATTAATATCACTAACCGATAAAAGAAAATTTCTATCCCCATTATAATCAACGAAATCCCCGCCCACATCTTTGGAAATTTCATTATTATAATGTTTGTTACTTATAGGGTTCAAAGGAGTTGAGCCGGTGTGCTCGGAGAATACCCCTATTTTTCCGAGCGACGCACCGCTCAACTTTACTCGTTTTTTGAATTTGTAGAAGT